>JAOVVI020015745.1:0-11089 GCA_028571085.2 Nepenthes alata
CCCACTTTTCTAATAAGCATAAATGGATGTAACTATTGACGGAGGATTATTTAAGGATAATAATCTGGTCCGTCACAGTGTGAGATCCTGATTCCAAAATATTATAATTAGGGAGTAATTAAGTTGATAATAATCATAATAAGGCTTAGGATTAAGGAAAAAAACTATTACCGAAGCAAAATTGGGTAAAGCAGGCATGGCGCCTGAAGGATTCCTGAGGTGCCATTCGGGTGCAAATTTACGAATAGGCCCGCCCGAGGGACACTCGAGGTCGAGTGGGGGCATGGAAGCTATGATGGTTGGCCTTTGAATACCACTCGAGATGCCAACCTAGGCGTGAATTTTCACGTGTGGCGCTCGATGAGCGCCAGTCCTTAGGTTGAGCCATGTTGATCTTTTTTGTTGGTTTTAAATTGGGATTTTAGGTGTTTTTGAGAGAGAGAACAAAAGGTTCAATAGAGAACACAAAGGAGAGGAGAGGAAAGGAGAGAATAGAGAGGAAAAAGGGGAAAAAAGAAAAAAATATTTGGCTGTTTCACTCCGATCCAATTAAGAATAACGGTAGATCAGGTTCAGGTAAGTGTATTTTGGATGTTATTTTTTATTTTTACTTCTTTTAAATATCTCTATAGTGGTATTTATACTCTAAAATCTTCTTCCTCCATGATTAATGTAAATGAAGCATGTTTCTCTTAATTGTTCGGATAGATTTCACGTTTACCCATATTTATTGTGATATATGGCTTCAATTTTATGAATAAACATGTGTTTGATATCCGATTTAAGTCCAAAAGCTTTGTGTGAAAAAAAAAGAAACCCTAGAACAAAAATTAGGGATTTGGTGTTTAAAATCCTTAAATCTTGAGATATAAATGTTGATTTGTAAAAGGTTATTATTCATGCTATGATTTTTATCTAAAACATTTTACCTAAAACTGTATAGTTATGTTACTGTGGATTTCTTAAGCTATCGGAAGGATTATCTGTATAAATTTGACTGGCTTTCTGAAGCACAATGACTTAAAAGTAAAGAAATAGTAAGAAAGATATTTTTGATTCTATTAATTAGGACCAAGGACTGATATACGGTTACGTAAGGTTCTCAGATATGCCTTAGAACGTTACGGATATAATCAAGGATAATTTTGTTTATGAAGTTATATGTGGTCCATCCTTCCTCAGGGCGTTAGCCTAAATGACAGATTTCTGGGTTTGACCTGCCTTTGGAAGGTAATTTTGTAACTATTTTCGCTAGAAGGGATATCTCTATTCTGTTTTTGACCTTTGATTATGTGTGTAACACAATCTATCCTTGATTATTCTTCCCCTTGGCTTGTAGAGTTTACTAGTGCAATCCTTCGGACAGTAAAGTTAGATTTTTAGAACTCACAAAGTTGGATACCAGCTTTTAATTTCTGATACCTGTTATACTGATTTATGATTTTTCCTGTTTCCTTGTACTCTCTATTCTTCGAATATTTTCATGATTTTGCTTAGTTGTACTTATTTTTGCATGAAAGTGTGATGGTGCAGATTTTTTTATATAACCTCCGTCAATAACAAATAAATAAATACCTAAATAATATAAATATTTGTAAAAAATTGGGTAGAATTGTTTGTAAAATTGGGCAAAAATCTAATACAAACAACCTATATTTTTCACAATCTGGACAACATAAAGATAAATAGCTTCCACATTCATTCGTTTCACAAACACAGGATCAACAAAACGCCATAACATCTATGGCTCCAAGATGATATATCCTATCCACTATTTTGGTTCAAAAGGGAGATGCCATCTAGGACATGTCCAAATCCAAAAGCAAATAGCGGAAGCGAAACTATGTCCAAACTATAATCCTGCAGAAGCAGAAATGCCATTTTTACAAAAAATACAGAACATGTCATAATCCCTTAATACATAATTTCCATCCACAATTTAGGTATTTACATTCAAACTAATCAGACTCCCAAAATCTTGAAGATAGCTTTAAGGCTTTCAAAAGTCTGTTGGCTAGGTTGAATCTACTCATTCTCGTCTAGAACTAATTCTACTGTATCATCTAGAGGGGGAAACAAAAGAGTGAGTCAATGCCCAACAATGTACATGAAAACATGCAGTGTAATTCTTTCATGTCGACATAAGTACAGATAAGCAAAAATTATGGAAATATTTGAAGAATAGAGATGTACAAGGAAACAATAGAAAGCAGAAATCAGTATAACATGCTTTGAAAATCATAAATCAGTATAATAGGCATAAAAAATCATGAATCGGTATCAAGATCTGTAATTTCTAGAAATTCCACATTATTATCCAAAGGACCACACTAGTAGACCCTATTATCTGAGGGGGCGAATAATAGAGGATAGATTGTGTTTCGTACAAATTCAGATGATAGACATAGAATAGGAATATACCTTCTCACGGGGTGAATACAGGATTACCTCCCGAAGGTAGGTCAGACACAGAAATTCTACCCTCTAGGCTAACACCATGAGAAAGGTAGATCACGTATAACTGTATGGACGAAGTTATCATCGATTACCACCATAATATTCTAAGGCATACCGGAGAACCTTAACTGACTAAATAATAGTCATAGGTTCACTTTCTTATTAACTTACTTAACTGAAACACTTAACTGGAACTTAACTGAAGGAATTGTTGCTCATATTCTTATATTCTTTATTTATCATGCCTCAACGGCAAGTCAAACTCTTTCAGATAACCCTTCAATTAGTTCAGAAATTCACAGTAACTTAACTGTATAGTTCTATGTAAATGTTTTCCAGATAAAAATCAAAGCTTGAGCAATAACCTTTTACAAATTAACCTTCACATATCAAGATTTAAGGATTTTTAAATATCAAAATTCCAATTTTTGTTCTAGGGTTTTACACAAAGCTTCCGAACCTAAATCGGGCACTAAATATATGTTGATTTATGAAATCAATGACATAAATCAAAATACAAATACAAAATCATGCATTTAAACAATAAATCCCCAAATTTTTGAGTTAGGGTTTTGCATGAAGCTTTCGGACTTAAATCGGACACCAAACACATGTTTATTCATGAAATCAAAGTTATATATCATAATACATATGGGTAAACATGAAATCTATCCTACCAATTAAGAGAAACATACTTCATTTACATTAATCATGGAGGAAGAAGAGCTTAGAGTATAAATACAAATTTAGAGATATTAAAAAGCAATAAAAATGGAAATAACATCCGAGTACACTTTCACCCAATTTAACGTTTTCCTTACTTTGATTGAATAGAAATTGGTGGAGAATCCTTCCTCTTCTCTTTTCCTTCCCTTCATCCCTTCATGCTCTACGTTCATGCGACATTTCTCTCCCTCTTTTCCCCTTTTAAGCAAAAACGAATCAGGTCATTGAAGTGAAAATGCGCCAGCGCTCGAGCGCGCGGCAAGTGCTAGCTCAGTGCCAGAGCCTCGCTCGAGCGCCACAGGCGAGCATCGAGCGGGGATTTACTAGTTTTGGCGCTAGCTACCGTGCTCGAGTGCGCGGTAGGTGACGTGCTGCTGGCAGTATATCAGTATGCAGTAGTCCACTTTCCTCTCTTTTTACTTCCAAAACTCATTCTTCCATGTATATTTAGCCTCATCCTAATTATTATTATAATAATTACTATTAAATTATTATGTTTTGGGTTCGAGACCTCATAACTCTCCTCCACTTATAGGAATTTTATCCTCAAAATTAAGTGAAACCACATACCTCAAGATAACAAATGGGGGGTACTTACTCCGGATCTCCTACTCACGCTCGCATGTTGCTTCCTCGAGTGAATGATTCTTCCACAAAATGTTCACCAAGGGAATTGTCTTTTTATGTAGTATCTGATCATTTTGATCCAGAATTCATACTGGCTCTTCAATATAAGATAAACCCTTGTGAATTGTCAAGGGTTAGTACTCAATGATGTGCGCGGGATTGTGGATATATTGTCGAAGTATCGACACTTGAAATACATCGTGGATATCTGCCAAACTAGGTGGCAATGCCAATCTGTAAGCCACCTCCCCAAGCCTCTCCAAAATTTCGAACGAGTCAATAAAACATGGCTTTAGTTTTTCTTTCATCCCAAATCTAAACGTTCCCTTAGGCGGTGATACTTTCAAAAAGACATAATCACCCACATCAAATTTTAGCATCGATCTTTGCTTATCTGCATAGCTTTTCTGCCTACTCTGAGCAACTTTTAAATTCTCGTGAATTAGCTTAATCTTCTCTGCGATTTCTCTAACAATCTTGGGGCTGAAAATCATTTTGTCTTCGGTCTCCTCCCAATGAATTGGCGATCTACACTTCCTGCCATATAGCATCTCAAAAGGTGCCATGCCTATACTTGCCTGATAACTATTATAGTAGGTAAATTCTGTAAGGACCAAATAATTATCCCAAATTCCCTTCATGTCCAACACCGAAGCCCTTAACATATCCTTTAGAATCTGAATTATACGTTCTGATTGGCCGTTAGTCTTGGGATAATATGCTGTACTGAATTTTAATTTCGTCCCCAACTTCTTATGTAGACTTTCCCAAAACTTCAAAACTAAACGGGAATCCCCATCAGACATAATCAAAGCGGGCACACCACGAAGCCTAACAATTTCATTCACATACAATTGAGCCAACTTGTCATGGGAGTACATCATCCTAATCGCCGACAAATGGGCTGATTTAGTTAGTCGATCGATAATAACCCAAATAGCATCATGGTTGTTGGGAGTTCTAGGTAAGCTTGATATAAAATTTGTCGCGATGTCTTCCCACTTCCAACTCGGGATCGGCATCGGTTCCAATAATCCAGATGGCTTTCTTCTTCAGCCTTCAGTTGTTGACACACCAAATATTTCTCTACATAAGCCATAATATCTTGTTTTATATTTCTCCACCAAAATATTTTCCTCAAATCCTAATACATTTTGTTCCTCATCGGATGAATTATATATCGAGATCTGTGAACTTCATTCAAGCTTTTCTCCTTTAACTCCTCATCATCTGGCACACACAAATAATCTATAAACCTCAATACTCCATTGGCTCAAACATTGAAATCAATTATGGAGTCCTTATTCAAATCATCGACAATGTCCATAAGAAAGGAGTTGTTCTCCTGCTTCTCTTCAACCTCATTTATCACCTCTGGCTAAACCTAAAGGTATGATAAAATCATCCGATCACCCCAAACATACTGCTAAATATCACATTATTTCAGATAATCTAACATCTCCATTTGCTTTATCTGAAGACTTGTAACAAAACTTGATCGGCGGCTCAAAATATCTGCAACTATATTAACTTTTTCAGGTTTATACTGAATCTCACAGTCATAATCCTTCAAAAAATCAGGCCATCTCTTTTGCCTCATATTAAGGTCCTTCTGTAAGAATAAATATTTTAGACTTTTATGGTCCGAATAGACAAGGAATTTCTCTCCATAAAGATAATATCTCCAAATTTTCAACACAAACACAATAGCAGTTAATTTCAGATCATAAGTTGGGTAGTTCTTCTCATGCACATTTAGTTGTCTAGACCCATAAGTTACTACTTCACTATATTATATAAATACATAACCCAAACCCACATTAGAGGTGTCACAATATGTGATAGACCGGCCATATCTCCACCCTATAAGGTCGCCGTCAGATACATACCGATCATCTCCGGCGGAGACAAAAGGTCTCCTGATACAAATATATTTATTACGGGTGGACAAAAAACATTATTATTATTATTATTTTTACACGCCGCGTGCACAGGATCACGATGGCCTGACTCATAAGTTGGTCACCAAAGTCATTGGTCAATCCTTAATTTAACTGGCCAGAAAACATGGTCGATCAATTATAACGCAAAACGAAGGCGAGTGATATGCCACTAAAGACCAAAATCTCACAAAACATAAAATTTTACGGAAGCGTCTAATTTATCCATTAATTTATATAATGGAATCGTTTTACAAAATTTCCCAAAAGAACCCCAAAAGATTTTACATCAATATTGCTCGTGCATTGCAGCATAATTCTCAATCAATCTTCTGCCTAATTGGTCTCTCCTACTTCATTCTATTTCATTCGGCATAAACTCATCATCTGTAACGGCCCAGATTCTAAAACAAAAAAAGTTTCAGTCATCGAGTCCATATAAATCAGCCCCTTTTTGATGAAATCCAACGAAATTGTTACTGTAAAAAGAGGTTCGGCTTCCACCATTGGACAAAATCCAAACTGGATTTCCTTTGATGAAAAACGAGTCCGGATTTCCTTTGATGAAAAATGAGTCCGGATTTACTTTGATTAAAAACGTGTCCGGATTTCCTTTGATGAAAAATGAGTTTGGATTTCTTTTGATGAAAAACGAGTCTGAATTTCCTTTGATGAAAAATGAGTCTAGATTTTCTTTGATGAAAAATGAGTCCGGATTTCCTTTGATGAAAAATGAGTCTCGTCTTCGCTTGATGATGAAATCCAAATCGGCATTTAAGTGAAGTTCCAAACCGGCGCCTTGTGTGAAGAAAATAAAGTTCGGCTGAAAAGAAGTTCAGATTTTTCCTTAGTATAAAAGAAGTTTGGCTATTCCTTAGTATAAAACAAGTCCGGCTCCATCCTTGAGAATCAAGACCAACTACTTTAAGAAAGAAAATCTAAACCGGCCTTGAGTATGTTTTAAAATCAGATTTTGTTTCATAAGTTTGAAGGTCGGAGTGCATTATGTGAAGTAAGGCTGAAGTGGCCTTAAAGGCCAGAGTGACTTTGTGGTTGGTAAGGCCGAAGTAGAATTTCGGTCAACCAGTGTTTACCGAAAGTCGTGTAAGAGTAATCCGGTCAACGTCGACAGTTGACCAGAATGTAATTAAATGATAAATCTAAATCCTGTTAAGTTCAATTAACCAACAAGTAGTAGTATTTAAATGAGAAATCTAAATCCTGTTAAGTTTAGTTAACCAGAAATTAATAGTGTTTAATCTAAATCTTGTTAAGCTCAGTTAACTAGAAATTAATAAATGATCTAATTAATAAGGAAACTCTTTGGGAAATATAGAATCATAAATAAGAAACCTTCCCCCTGCCAATCATTAATAAAGGCCAATCATTTATGACGGTCATCAGACCCAAGACCTATAAATAAGAACTAGAAGAATGAGAAAGAGGCACGCAGTAGAGTTTCTAGTAAAGGAAGGCCAAAAGATCAAGGAAAAGTAGAAAGAAATCCAGGCAAGAGTACTCACCCTGTTTTAAAGTTCATGATTATGTATGTTTGCGATACGAGTATATCTTTTATTCTTATGAAATTGTATTTTAGCATGTATGAAGTTTATTCTGTTCCTTTATCTGATATTTTTATGAACTTATGTTTCAGTCTGTATGAAGTTTATTCTATGTATGAAATTTATTATGTTCATCTCATTTTAGAAAGAGTTATTCTAAATTACATGTTTAAAAAGAAATTATGATATTCCTGATGTTCTGCTTAAAGTATATGAACTTTGGTGATCACTCCGATTTTGGAGCTCCGAAATTTTAAAGAAGGATCACTTCGCTTTTTGGAGCGCCGGAATTTTAAAGAAGGATCCTCTGGTTTTGGAGCTCCGGATTTTAAAGAAGGATCACTCCAATTTTTAGATTTTTGGATTTTAAAGAAAGATCTCTCCGGTTTTAGAACTCAAGATTTTAAAGAAAGATCACTTCGATTTTAGAGTTTCGGATTTTAAAGAACTCCAACTTTTAGAGCTCCAAATTTTAAAGAACTATGGCATTTAGAGCTCCGGATTTTAAAGAACTCCGGTTTTAGAGCTCCAAATTTTAATGAACTCCGGCATTTAGAGCTCCAAATTTTAAATAACTCCGGCTTTCAGAGCTCTCGCTTTTAGAACTCCGGCTTTTAGAACTTCGGATTTTATAGAACTTCGACTTTTAGAACTTCGAATTTTAAAGAACTTCGGATTTTAAAGAACTCTGACTTTTAAAACTTTGAACTTTAAATGAAAAAGAACTCCGATTTTTAGAACTTTGAATTTTAAATGAAAAAGAACTCCAGTTTTAGAACTCTGAATTTTAAAGAAAAATCACTCCGGTTTTAGTGCTTTGGATTTTAGAGCTTCGGATTTTAAATGAAAAAGAACTCTGATTTTTAGAACTTTGCATTTAAAATGAAAAAGAACTCCTGTGTTAGAGCTTCAAATTTTATTGAAATTTAGACTCCGGCTTCTGAACTTTGATTTCCATTGAAAAAGTGCTCCGGCTTTTGAACTCCATCTTTTATGGGAAGAACTTCTGCTTTAAGAAAATACATGTATTCCGGACAGCAAGTGGAACACTACAACTTTTGAACTATGACAAACGACCATTAAAAGATATAAACTAAGAACTGAGTTTCCATTAAACTTGTTGTTAAAGATGGATGAAGGATATTGGAGTGACACTCGAGGATTGCTTCCTAGGCCACGGGAGGAAACTTTTGGTGGCATAAGAATTTTGGACTACGGCCCCAGTATGTCGGGTTAAATGTATTACCTCCCGCCTCAGGTAGCATAATGAGAGGATACGACTTTAGGTTGTGGGGTTACACACAACCTGTCCTCGATGTTGTCCGCTTTCGTTCGGTCCCTTAAGATAATAAGAATAAGAAATAAAGAAGAAACATAAGATGATTTTCGTATGCTAAGTATGTTATGAAACTCAATTTTGATTCAATTATATGTATATTTTTATTTTCTGCATGTGAGTATTTTACTGGGTTTTGTAGCTCATTCTTACAACTTGTCAGATGACAATAGGCTTATGGAGGACGAAGTTGAGTAGAACCAAATGTTGTTGCTAGATGACATAGCTGGCTGGAGCAGAGCAATGAAGTGCTTAATTTATTTCCTTTTGATGTTTTGAGAAGACTTGTAAAAATTATTTCGCTGTTTAAGAATCTATGAATGTTAGCATATTTCTGTGATTACTTTTTGGATACTAAAATTGAAATCTCTAGTAAGCATCTCATGTAGTTTGACGTCATGAAATCCTGTGTGTTAAAGAAAAGAAAAATTTTTTATGTCCACCTAAGTATTACTTATTAAATAAATTTGTAAGGCAAGGATTTTTGGCTTGACAGCGGCTTTATGCGGTGGTTTAAGGTCAGTCTGTCACATCATCACCTGAAAAATAGAGGAGTGAGCTAAAAAAGCCCAGCAAGATACCCATATGCATAAATATATAACTTCAAACAAATGTCATTCATGATAACAAGAAGCATATTAATGATATGAGGTTGCATTTAAAGCATAAAGCGCAGGAAATCTCAAAATAGAGACCAAATTCATTTTCATGCGAATGCATTCCAAGATATGTGCTGATTCAAAACCCAATGCTGAAAACCCGCTACATTTAAGGACTGTAACTCTCGGCCGTTCATAGCCGCTATATTTAAGGCCTGCAATTCTCGGCCGTCCATAACCGCTACATTTAAGGCTGGCAAGTCTCGACCATCATATCCCATATCATATCTCATCAAACATTACATTTAAGGTCCGTAGTCTTGACCAACCAAATTGATACATTTAAGGTCCGTAGCTCTTGACCAACAAAACTGCTACATTTATGGCCTGAAGCTCTCGGCCATCAAATCCAGTTCCATAAACCATGAGCATCCAAAATCTAATGTGATGCATCAAATAACCGAACACCTTTTTGCATTATAACCAGACTCTTTCAACATGCTTATCACTAAACTTCTTCAAAGAGTCAAATTAACTAAACTCATGCAAATCAACAAATGACCGAACATGTTAAAACATGCAACTGATCAAAATTCTTCGTAGGTAGTAGCAATGCGCAGAAAGCAATTTACTTTATCATGCTTCAAGTAGATACAAAACAACAATATTATTTAACAGATTTTAAACATAAATTTTATCCTAAACGTAGGGTACGCTTGCCTGGAATCGGATTTATTTATTTTCTTACTTTGATTTGGCCTGACGTCCTTCGGGCTTTTACCCAAAAATTACCCCAATCCTCTATCCTAATCCCTAGATTCAATATTTGTAGGCATTAGGGTTGGTGGTAGTAAGTGGGGTATGTTAACTAATTTGTACTTCTTTTCTCGCTCCCCCCTTTCCTTTTTAGAAGGTCAGCGGAGTGGTTGGAAGCAGAGTATGGGCTTGCATTGATTATGATGATCATCTACTCAGAATCCATAGTCTGATAGACTTACCAACTTTGTCCTTTATATCATACCTAAAGAAATCCTTTCTGAATTCCTCTCATGGTCTCCGAAACTATCGTCTCTAGAAATCAATGTCTCCAAAAATCATTGTCTCCGGAAGTCTTCTCAAGTGCCACAGAATATCATCATCTCCGAAAGTCTTTTCAAGCACCTCTGGAAATCGTTTCCGAAAACCTTCTTAATCGTCTTTGGAAAAAGGTCTCTAGAACCTTACTTAAGCGCCTCTGGAAGTTGTCATCAGATTATCTTCATGATCCCCAAAAATTGTCTTGGTCTCCAGAAATTCATCCACATGGTCTTCGGAAAGCATCTCGTGGTCTCCGGAATTATGCATTCATCTTGGTCTCCAGAAATCATCTTCGAAAACTTAGTCAATTGTTTTTGAAAATTATCTTTGGAAACTTAATCGTCTCCGAAAATTATCTTCCAAATTTGTCTTTGGAAAATTGCTCGTGGTCTTCGTAAGTTGGCCCATAATCTCCGAAATTCCATCCTTAAAATTTTACTTCAAATAGCCCAGTGAGCTGCTCACCAAAACAGGCAAGCAAAAGCTATCTAGCATTTTCTTTCTCAAAAGCCGGCCAGCATTTTGCTTCAAAATTTCAGCCCTTTGTCCAATCAACCAGACAACATAAGTTGACCGGACTCTATTTTTGTGACGGAACGGATTTTTTTTTTTGGTCCTCTATAGCTTCCGTCAAATAGAAACCTAATTATGGTTTAAACATAAGGTAAGACTTCTGCAAAAATTTTGACAGAGTCTCCTTTGTAACCGGATGAAAACCCAAAAATACAATCCTGTAATAATCATTTAAAACAAGCACACAACTAT
>JAOVVI020015747.1:0-11088 GCA_028571085.2 Nepenthes alata
AATGAAGAGCTAATTTGGCTAATATATTTGGACCCGGTGCCTTGACTTCAAACTACATAAACTAGCATATGAAAGCCATGATAAATGGCAACATTTATGGGGCAAACCTACTCATCTCAAATTGCCTACATAGAATCATTGTGTTTTTCGAGAAAAAATGACCGAGATAATTAGAAAATAATTATTGAACTTGTTTTCCTGAATTAAACTTTGAGAATTGGAATCTTATTTTTCCTCTCTTTTATCCAATGGTTAAAAGCTCCTTGGCAATAATCGATCCAAATTCTTAGCTTTTAGCCGGTAGTTTAGCTTTTAGCTTAAAGTGATAAACGTACCCTCCAATTAATTCATTATTCAAATTGGCATTTTGCAATCAATTGGTATCGAAATATTAAATTATTTAAATTTAAATTCATATACGAGTAAGAACTATTTCATAATATTTAAATCAAGAATTTTTTATTTATAAATCCTCGACATTCTTAGAGGCATCACACTTAAAAGGGTAAAAAAATTCGGTGTCAAATTAGAAAAATAAATCTTCAAATTCCGACCAAAAGGAACTCCTTTTTAACGAAATGGTTCTTTTTTAAATATTAAAACTTCTTGATCTTACACCAACAAAGATAAATGAAAAAAAGGTTTTCAAACTCATCCCAAAATGCTTCAAATGTCATGGCTTTGGCACTTTGGCACTGGCCGCTCAAATCAAGCAGTTATGACTATCAACGAAACCCATCAAATTGATGATAAAATGGAGCAAAAATGATGTAATTTGAAGACAACCCACAAGGCAATTAATGAAGAGGATATAGCGACTGAAAATTCCGACACTTCTAAAATTTCTATATTCAAACCTTATATCCAACGAGAATGAAGCAGTGGGAGATTATTTTTCAAACTCATTGCACGATTTCAAGGAAGGGGTGATAAGGAGAACCCCCAATTATTGGTGGAGAGCTCTGCGCAAATGATGCTTCAAAGATCTTAACAGATAAAACCTAGTTGACCGCTACATCTCATCCACAACCATGCAAACTTCAATGGTGGCAAACAATGATAAGGTAACAAAAAGGTGCTGATTGCATACTCCATTACAAAAGGCTTACAAGGATGATTTGCTTTTATTATGTGATTCCATGGAGGCATGCCATCTACTTTTGGAGAAGCCCTAGCGGTTTGACTGAAAAGTGGGTCATGAATGGCACAAAAACATAAGCACAACAAACCATTATGTTAGCACCACTAGTTTGATTCCTATGCCATAAAAAAAAAAAATTGGAAACACTGGCAAGGAAGCTTGTCTTTGAGTGAAAAATGGGTTCAGATGATGATCAGTAAAATGGCACTTGATACTTTATATTGGGTCCTAAAAATATGAGTCGGGGAAGAGAGAATCAAGTAATCTCTTATGATAGAATTCGACGATATGTTTCCAAATGATATATCTCTGGTATTCCCCCTTTATAAAGAATAGTGCACCATATTGATCCGATTCCTAGTTCTCTATGACCTGATAGACCAGCTTACTGATACAATCCGAGGGAGCAAAGTAACTACAAAGACAAATCAACAAGCTGATTTTGTTGGAATAAGTGAGAGAAAGCATGAGTCCTTGTTCTGTCTAGTCTCTCTGTCCCAAAAAAATAGCTCTATAAGAATGTATAGATAGTAAAGCCACCAACAGGATTATAATTAATTATTACTAATACATTCATCGGTTGCATAATCTAAATGACTCTTAAATATTCTCAAAGATCGAGTCCAAAGTAAGTATTACTAAATCATAATAAATGAAGGTAACAAATTTTATTTTTTAAAATCTCACAGACTAGATTTCTCTTTTTTAAAATTGATGTATTTTGTTTTTCTTTTCTTCTCGACAATGGAAACTTTATTTAATAGTCATTCCAATGAAGATTTGCTTTCAAAATAACAAGTGAATTGTATAAATAACTTGTTATACTATTCACTCGTCTAATGCTTCGAGCACCATCATGATGCCGATGGCTAAAGTACTATAGCCATTGATTGGGCATTTCTTTACAGTTTGATAATATTTTTGTGTACAACAAGAATAAGGATGAGCATCACCGTCATCTTTGCCAAGTCTATGAGGCAATTATGTCAAATGGAGAAATGCGTCTTCTTTACTTCTAGTATTGTTTTTCTTGAATATGTTATTCATTGTTATGAATTTTAAGTCAATAAAATCGAAATCGTTGCTATCATAGCTGGCCAAATACAACATCACAATTTGATGTAAGAAGTTTTTATGGTCTAGCATCTTTTTTTGCAGAAGTTTGTAAAGGATTTCAGCACCATTAAGGATCCTATAACTAAATGAACTTTTTGGATGAGATTTGACAGTTAAATGAGACTTAAAATGGACAAACATAAGCTCCATGAAACTCCAATACAAAGCTGGAAAAGATAATGTTATCCCCTATGATCTCCAAGTTGGATTATTGCATTCTTGGCTTGAAATTGTTTAAAGAATTTCATAAAAGCGATTCGGAGTTCTCTTCCATACATTATGATAGTAAGAAGAGCCCCTTCAATTAATTTCTCTTGCAAGCTACGCTTACTAAAGTAATCAATCCAGAGCTACCAGTCTGTGAGATCCATGGAGGTGGTCTAGCTGGCCTTCTAAACATCAAAAAGAATCATGACACGCTTCATAAGCACTTCTATTGGCCTAAATGGCCAAGGATGCCCATTCCATTATCGAGAGACGCATCACTTGTCACAGAACAAAATGCTAATATCAATCCCAGCTTTATAAACCCCTACTCCCTATCCAACAACAGGGACAATATGAATATAGATTTTACGAGATAAATCTAGACACAAATAAAGAATAATTCAATCTAGGAGTTAATGATTGTTTTAGCAAGATCGTCTGTTTCATTCCCTGTAACAAAACAAACGATGCTGGCCATATTTCTGATTGATTTTTAAAGAAATCATACGCCAATAAGGGCTTTCAAGAGCCGTCATTTTTAATCAACGTTTTAAATTTTTGAGCTATTTCCAAAAAGCACAGAGGAAATTGCTTGAAAGAAAGCTCTTTTTCAGCACCTCATGTCATCCCCAACCTATGGACAAACTAAGGTCACTGACCCTACCTTGACAACTCTCCTTAGGGGAATGATGAATAAGAATTTCTGAGAATACGATTTCAAGTCGGCTCATACTAAATTGACATACTAAATTGACATATAACCAGGCCTAGAGCTACACATCTAAGCTCTCTCCATTTGAAGTGGTGTTTGGAACCAATCCCTTCACTTATACTGAATTTATTCTGCCTTGTCATGATTTTTAAGTCAACATTGAAGGCGAAAAAAGAGCAGCAGTCATGAAACAATTTCATGAAGAAATTTCAAGTCAAGAAAAAAGGGCTAATGATCTTTACAAGAAAAAAGGTCAACAAACATAGGAGGTCCATCTCTTCTTAATATGGTAATCCTGTTTGGGTGCGCCGATTTTCTTCAAAAACACAAATTCAAGCATTTGTCCCGACCTAAACGATCTTTCAAAATTGTGAAAAAAGGTCAAAAAGCACTCGTACAAGCTGGAATTTTCAAGAGGTTATAGTGTTTCTACAACTTTTAAACGTTGGAGATCCTGTCTTGAAGACAAACAGCTACATAATTTTTCTTCCTTTTGTCCAGCAGCGGGAAGGTCCTTAGTGGTGATTGTTCGTAGTGTGGTTTTTGACTCTTCGTCGGTGGTTCAACCTTGAAGCTAAAGCAGCTGCATCAGCAGCCGCATAGTTGCAGCTAAGCACAGAGCAATGGTATGTATCAGCAGCCTTAGCATCAAGGTAACAGCCAGTCCAAACAGCCTATAGAAAAAAATAACACTAATAAACCAAGCAATTGTTTAAATGATTGAGTCACAAAATGACTACAAATTTAAGAATTGTTTTCTCGGGCCTATAATTTACTAACCATCTTAGGTTTTCCTGCTTTAGAGCTCCGTTTATTCCTAGCACCGTTGGCTTACAGTATTGTCTATGATATTCTCAATTTTAATTATCTTAATTTTAAATTACGTTATATGGCAAGCTGTTTATGGTGGGCTACTATAATCTGTTTAAACATTGCATCTCAAAATTCATTTTTGGCCTACCCAGAAACCCATGATTTTAATATTTCATTTTATAGAAATATATATACCTGACACATAAGTCATAGAGGGTATGTGAGGGATGTAATATTCCATTCCAATTGTAAGTGCAAGCCACAATTGGATGGGATTTATTTAGAGAGGTTATTAATGGAGGCCATACTTAAAAGAAAGGGAAAACGTGGTTTTTAAAGACAATCATACATGTAAAAGAGGGAAAAGGAAGGCTGAGCCTTCATTTTTCTCTCAATGAAACCCGTTAAGATCCTTTTAGATGGGAGATTTCTCATATATTTAATGACTGTGATTAAGGATTATATAAATAAATAATAAAGATTAAATCAAATAATTTAAATGGTCTTTTAATCTTCTACCATTTACTTACCCAATTTTTAATTTTGATTGTTGAGTAGATAAATAAGTCTCTCACTAGGAGGACCCTAACAATACTCTTGCCCAGGAGAGAAAAAGAGAGAGAGAAACAAGAACCGAAGAAAGAAGGTTCTATTTTCCACATTTGTATATTTTGATCTCTAATTTAAATTTTTTGATGAAAATTTGCGTATGTCAAAGATTTGTATATACAACACATTTGTATATGTGTTGGCTTAGAGGTTGGAAGAGGGATATTCAAGGTTTGGTGATGAATTCTTGAGTAATTGAGATAGTTATTAAAAGATGGTGTGTATAATTATGGTATTGTGCATATTAGATTGTGAAATTGTAGGAAATGGAACAATAAGCAATTCTCTTATGTATGAGTTGTTGCATTGATTTTGGGTAATGTTTCATGGAATGTTATCATGTTGGTCATGGGATTGTTAAGGAATTCATGAGGAATTTTTTGGTGTTTTTATAGTAAAATGTGATATTGTATAATTATGGTTAAATTTTGCCTAATAAAGCATAAATAAATATTTTAAAACAATGACTTTTATATATCTTGATAAAATCATCCAAAGTTATTTGTCATAATCTTTTAGTAATTTGATATTTATTTTTCCTATGGAACCATTTTTTTTTCTTTTTGGATATTATGGATATCAGGAGCGGCATAGATTGAAATATGTCGACCACGAATGCTAGTACCACCCTCTGTGTCACCTACTAGGCGGTAGAGAGGGATCTCACCTTGATCTTTCTACCTTAGCCTTTGATTTACAACAATAAAAGTAAGACTTTTAGAGATTATCTTGTTTTGATAGGTTAAAACTCAATATGCTATAAACTACAAGAAAATTCCAAAACTCCATTGGTTTTGATTTTTGTGTGACGCTTATCAAACTGTACTTTTTGAAAGGTATTAGATAGGCATCCATTATTTGAAAAACTAATTCACACAAACAAAAAGTGGCTAAAATTATATTGGCAGCTATTACTTTATTCATTTAGAAGGCCACTGCAACATAGAATACTTGCATCACACTCAGAGCACACAATTTCCCAATAATTGTTGTATGAGCGTTTGATTGATTCCTAGCTTTTCCATCACCCAACTTTCATAACTAAAAGGGAAATTGCTGGTAGCACCAGAAATTGGAAGGAGCCAACTTCAATAGGTTGATGAAAGCAGAGAGGAAAATCAGCTTATGGCCACACTGTCCAAGCAACAATCATGGATGCAATACTAATCTTATTCATGTCCATGAGATTCAGAAAAATAAATTTTCAACATCTCAAGAAATTCAGTAAGACATACGATATCTATCCAAAAATTTTCACAACTCAATCAAATAAAACAAAACTATCAGAGATTTGACCTTTTCAGAGCCTATCATTAGTTTTTTTAAAAAGTGATTATTTGGAAGCTGGGTTGATCCCTCGTCGTGCTTGTTTTACCGTCTCCAGGGTATTTCGGGCACATTCATTGAAATCAATTATTCCGAGGTAGAGCTGTGGATGTTTACCTATAAAAGTGGTCTTTGGCTAAATAGACATCCACACCCAGTTCATTTTCTCCCAAACATCACTTGCAGTGCTAAGTATGTCCCCAGTTTTGGTTAGACTGGGCTCTGTTTTGAACCTTGATTTGGGCGTTCTATAACTATCATATATCTAAAGCCTAATTGCATACCAAAATAGGGGGGAAAAAAGAAGATAAGAGCAAGAAGGTTTGCCTGAAGAAGCTCAAGATCCTCGAAATGCCTTCATGTCATCATCTAGTACAAGTTCGAAACCAAATCACATTATCCGAGCATAAACCAAAAGGGAACCCAAGACAGCAGAATAATTGTCATCAGCAATGACAAGCTGTTGGTTTCTTCAGTATGTGCTAGTACGGCTTAACTGGAGCACGGAAATCTGATCCCGCGTACACAGCTGCAGATCCCAACTCCTCTTCTATCCTAAGAAGCTGCAGCACAAACAAGAAGCCCATCATCAAAACATGATTTCCTGAAGAGATGTGACCCTATGATCCCAGTAAGATGATGAATTTAAGTCCAGATCAATGTGCCAGCAGATATGCACAGGCGGCCTATCAAAATAACGGTAATTGAGTGAACTTGTAATGGTACGTTTGGTTATTGCATTGAGTTAATCGGGAAAAGGTGAGAATAAATATCACTTTGTTTGGTTTTCAGTTTGTTTAATAAGCTTAGGAACGTCCACTTGGACTATCATATCGGTTTTCAACACTCATAGAACGGCAACATTTGGCAGACTCTCCGACAAGTGTTGAAATAGTTTATGGTCTTTGTTTACAACCCTGGCATGCTCCTACACATTTTGAACATTTGACATTTTTGTAATTTTAAGAAAAATGAAGTTCAAAAAAATTGAAAGTATTTTGTAATTTTAAAATAATTAAACATTTAAATCTCTATCATCTTCTTTTTTTTATTTTGTAAGATATGCCATGGCAGAACTCCCTTATATTTGCTAACTTCCATATCTGTATTTTTTTTTTTAAATAAGGAGACAATGAATACGCATTTTTATAAATAATTTTGGAGTAAAGTTTTGATAAGGCAAGAATAATTATTCCATGGGAATTCTTTATTTCCTGAACACTACTAATAAAAAAATATAACCTATTTTCCGGTATTACTTATTTCAACTACTTTGGTAATAGTTATTACTTCTCATTAGAAAGATTTTAACCAAATAAAGACATATCTATTTTTAGGAAACAAACATTCATGGGAATTATTTTTTTACTATGAAGCAACACGAGTGCGCATAATAACATATTGGCCGCTTTAGGCCTTAGAAATAGTCATGTATCCACACAATTTTAATCCTACTAGGTTTTTCTAGGAAAAGACAAGTTATAAAAATATCTAAACCTCACTATAAGACTTATTATCTCTCCTTCTTGATGTGATGTAAGATCTCAAACGCCAACTTCTACATATTCAGTCTAGCCAAATGTTACTGAAAATATTCTGTCGCTACCCAATCAAATCAAGCAAATGTCTTACTACTATACATCATTTCCTTAGGTTAGCATATTCCTCTATATAGTGTATAGTTTTATATGTATAGAAAGAAGATGATACTTATCCTAATAGAGAGATGTAATTGCTGAATTAGAGCATGTAATTAGGATTACCTTTTGTTATTTAAATGAGAAGAAAACCTCAATTGAAGGCATCGAAACTAAAGTCGACACAAAGCACCTTGTAAAAAGGTCTAGTTGTGATGTTGAACCAAGGCATAACAATGAATATATATGTATGTTGTATGCTTGCGAAAGCACAAATGGCCAGCTAACATTGTCAGATGCCAACTAAATGTGATAGGATTACAGCAATAAAATGACAAGGGAAAGCCGAAAGCGGCTCCAGACAATGGGTTTGTGCAACAAAGGAATGGAGGAAGCGAAGGGAGAAGGAAGTGTATTAATCTTAACCAGAAACCAGATAAATGCAGTCCAAACCCAAATAAGTGATACATAAACAAAATTCACCTGGTTGTATTTAGCAAGCCGCTCTGATCTGCAAGGAGCACCAGTCTTGATCTGACCCTGCTCCACAATAGGTAAAACTCAGAGGATATCAATAAATTTATCAACCAAGCATAAGGAAAGAATGTTAAAGCATTAATAAAAATATCTATATCTATTGGATATATTATAAGAAAGAAAATTTTAAATTTTATAAATTAACAGAAAAATATCAACCAATTATTAAACATCGGCTGATATATCATAATATATAACCGATAAGATAACATATCACAATATAGTGTCGCTGCCGATATTTTCATCAGTCTTTTAGAGTTTTTATTGGTCAAGAATATCAGTACAATCATTTAAAAATCTTCATTGCTATCAGATGATTGCAAATGAAAATGCAAATAAATCATGCTACTGTTTTCCATCTGTTAAAGAGCCCGCCTTAGAATGGCAAGATGATTTTCAACTTATTACTGCCATTTATTCAACATAAAACAAACATTTTTCCTATCACAAAATGACACATAAGCCCTGCTGTTGAACAAAACGTAGAGTGTTGACTTTTTGACCTAAGCTGTAATCATTCATGCCCAACCTTCCTGGTTTAAAGAAGTAACAAGAATATTCACCGAAAAAAAAAGCTAACAAACCATTAAATTAAAGGACCAAGACACTTACTGTTGCCAAACCAACAGAAAGGTCTGCAATGAAAGTATCCTCTGTTTCCCCACTGCATTGCACAAATTTTGGTAATTATTTCCAATAGTGTATAAAGAGAGAATGCAAAGAAGATGCTATGAATATCTCCGACCTCCTGTGGCTGGCCATGACACCCCACCCAGCACATTTAGCCATTTTCACCGCTTCAATGCCTTCCGTCACAGAACCAATTTGGTTCACCTGAAAAACCAAGGAACAGCATCAAATGACTGCTTTATTTTGGAAGGATTATTCGCTTCCATACTTAAAGAAAAGAAAGCACAAGCACTACAACAGCAAGAGGACCGTGGGAAGAAAGAGGGAAATCCCAATTCTTCTCTTCTGAGTGGGGTAGAGCAGCTTGGTAGTAAGGCTCATAACCTTGAAATCCAATCTACACAATATTTTTTGTCAAAAAATGTAGTTTTAACTCTATTTTCAGAATCATATCACATCCCAAATCTGATGAATTAAGATAAATTGAAATGACATTTTGTAAATATGTGATCATCTTAAATATATTAACCATTTATTTATTTTTCGATCGCCTAGAATGGATAAAATAAACATCTTATTGTTTATTCAAAATTTTTGATCACAGACAAATAATGTAGTTGGATCCCGTTGATTATTTAGGTCCCGTAGACATTCACATAAAAGCTTCTCATCTTGTCGTGCTTAGTAAATTACCTTCAGAAGAAGGGCATTGCAGGTTTTCTCCTTGATAGCTTTCTCCACACGCTGTGAACAGAACATAAAGAAATTTCAACTCACAGATATAACCATTGGTCTTTAAAAATTGAAACTTGTTATAGTACCGGTACAATCAAACCAAGCAAAAACACACCAAGCATTTTCCCATTAAGTAAGGTCAGCTCTATGGATCTTTTGCCTCCATTTGATTGTGTTGTAAACCTTGTCTTCTACTAAGTTTAAATGCCAATGAACAACTATAATGGTTTCCTTCTCTCTTCTTTGATCTTCATCTACTTCTTCTACAATGAACCTTGTCCAAATTTCACATCTCCCAAGGCAATCTTCAACAATCTCAAATTCATCTCTCACCTTTCTTCTGTGGATGCTACCGCAATTTCTCTTATATAATATAATTACAAATATGACCTCCTCTTATATAATCACATATTTCATATCCACAACTATGTTATAATAGTTTCCTTCAAGTTGAAGTTGCATTCCTCAATCACAGAAAACCATGAAATGAAGCACTCCACTTCAGCCATCCTACTTTATTCCAAAAGGTGTGATTCTCATTTGCCACCACGTCTTTTTAAACTGATTGATGATATTTGAAATAATTCCTCTTTGTTAACTTAGTTGTCCCCTATCCCTGCCTCTCCACCATTTAACTATTTGCTTTCACTAAATTAACATTCCATATATTCAATTTTGTTACAAGAATACCGTAACCCCTTGCGTCAAAAAGTCTCTATCCAACTTCTAACGGACATTAATGCCCTCTAGTCTAATCCACCAAAACTACTTCGCAATTTTACATACACAATCAATTAAAACAATTTCGAAGAGCATTTTTTTAAATAACTTACTTTTGGATTTGTGACAAGGAGATCATCCCCAACAATTTGCACCTGCTCCCCAATTTCACTGGTCATTTTTGAGTAGTTTTGCCAGTCATCCTGGTCAAATGGGTCCTCAATTGAAACAATACGATAGTCAGCCACAAATGACTTGTATACATTTTTTAAACTGTCTCCTGATATTTTCTGCGACCCATCATTGTTCTGCAATGAACAGAACCATAACATTGAGCCATTTGTGTTGAGAAAACAAGTAATCATTTGGTAGATTTCCCTTTATGCAATCCAGAAAGGAACATTCATAATCCATTAAAAATTTCAAGATTTATGATGTCAATTTACGTACCTCTTCCTTGAAATTAAGGTCATAGGTTTGATCCTTGTCACTAAAAAATTCTGAAGCTGCAACATCCATACCGATGACAACCTGCAAGGTCAAAGAAGACTAGTTATATATCATTCCAGCAGACCAACAAGTGTATTCTAAATTTTCAGAGAGAACGCAAGACTACTTTGCCAGTATATCCAGCTTTTGCAATGGCAGTCTTCAGCAGCTCAAGGCCTTCTTTGTTTTCCTAAGCAAAACCACGTAGATAAATTAAATTGAGTTCATGACAGTCGCCAATATCTTCGGGAAAAGGGTCAAGAAAATAGTATGATTTACAGTTTTTAAATTAACACATTTTGTGACTCATATGTATAAAGAAAATAAGAGAAACAAAGACCTGGATATTAGGAGCAAAGCCACCTTCATCACCAACATTAGTGGCATCTTGACCGTACTTCTTTTTAATCACATCC
>JAOVVI020015748.1:0-11088 GCA_028571085.2 Nepenthes alata
CGTCTACGATTTGTAGATTCCTCGTTTTCAGTACACGGACACCATAGGAGTCCTCGTCCTAAAGACGCTTCAGGAGTTCTCGTCAATGTCCTCAGAGACCTCTCGGACATGACGCCTTGAAAGAATCCTCGTCCATCTGTTCCACAAAGTCCGTGGACATACCACTCGGGAGTGACCCCAACACCTTCGACCCCTTATAGGCAATTGATCCTGAGCCAGAATCCACAGAGAAGTGGAGGGCTTCTATGCCTAGCTTTCGGTTCAGCTTTCCTGTACAAACACCAGGAAACACGAAAAGGGAAAGGGAAATAACTAACAGAGAGGAAAAGGAAATGAGGATGAGAGAGAAAGAGAGGGTCAGCGGGATTTGAAGAGTAGAAGGTGCCAGAAGAAGATAATAGCCAGCTGTTCTTTACTGTAGCATTTAGTTACAATATATATGAATAGCGCAACTAACTCAGTTAGAAGCTAACAATGCCTGTTCATCGAACCAACTCTAATAGACGCATATATAACAGCAGCCTATAAGAACAAGATAATAACGGCAGAAGAATAATAGCATGTGTAATGTAGTAAAATAACAAAAGAATGTGTAATGTAGTGTTGCATAATAAAAATTGAAATATAACTAATTGTAATCCTAAAATTTGTGGGGTGGGTGAGTTTATCGAACACTTCATCTGGTAATATGAGGGGCTTGAGTGATTTCCCATCTGTATCGATCAGGCTCATAACATTACCATCACCATCGAAATGAACCTTGTCCTCAAGGTTAAATGAGAAAAAATCTTGCAAAATTTCAGCCACAAACTCCTAAGTGGCATCTTCGGGCGCCTAAGATTGCCACTGCACCAATACCTGCGGAACAACACGCCCCTTAACCAGGAGCTTTCGAAAACCCAGCAGTGTTTGTGGGATAAGGAGAGGCTGAGACTCCTAGGCCCCAGCAAGTAGGTTCATATATGAAGAAGAAGGATCACCACGGCACTGTTTTAATACCGAAATATGGAAGACATTATGAATTTTTGAGTGCTCCGACAATTCTAATCGATAAGCAACCAAGCCAATGCATTCTAGGATCTGGAAAGGCCCATAATATCGCTTGGCTAGCTTGTTGGATTGTCGATGTGCCACCGAAGCTTTCCGAAAAGGTTGTAGTTTGACATATACCAAATCACCAACTTGAAATTCCTTATTGGTTCAGCGAGCATCAGACTGGTTCTTCATGCGGAGTTGGGCTCGCTGGAGGTGTGCCTTAAGGTCCTGGAGAAGACCCGCACGGTTAGTTAATAGCATGTCTACTACTGCCACCGGTGACGAGCCCCGAACATAGTCCAGTAATGATGGAGGAGATCTACCATACACTGCCTCGAAGGGTCTCATTTTAATTGAGGAGTGCCATACTGTATTATAACTCCATTCAGTCCAGGGCAAATATTGAACCCAAGTTGATGGGCGTCCAGTATTAAAACAGCATAAATAATCTTCAAGACAGTGATTGACAACATCTGTTTGCTCGTTCGACTTAGGGTAATACGAACGGTTAGTGGATAATTTTGTACCCTAGGATTTGAATAGCTCCTTCCAGAATTGACTCATAAAGATAGGATCTTGATCCATCACGACGTCGATCGGGAGGCCATTTAACCGACATATGTCTTTCATAAAAACTTCAGCCACAGTAGCGGCTGTAAAGTGAGTGTTTAAGGGAGAGAAGTGGGCATACTTTGACAGTCAATTGACCATCACCAGGATGATGGTCTTGACCTGCGACGGTGGTAGGTGCAAAATGAAATCCATGGAAAGGTATTCCCAAATTTGTCCTGGAATCGGGAGTGATTGGAGCAGGCCCTGGGGCTAGGTGTTGAGATTTTTTGCTTGCTGGCAGGTTGTTCAGGCCGTGACATATTCACAGATTTCTTTCCGCATTTGGGGCCAGTAGAAAGTAGCAGCTATTCACGCATGAGTGCGTTGAACTCCAGCATGTCCCCCTACTGGTGAGTGATGGAATTCTTGTAATATCAAATCTTGCAACGCTGACTCAGGGGGGACCAGAATTCTATTCTTTTAAAATATTAAGCCTTCTCAGTAAGAGTAATTTGCATGTTCACCTGGACGGTCCAGAATGGATTGGGCAAGTTCTACAGATGGAGGATGTTGCGCATAGAATTTGCGTAGAGCTGATAGCAAGGCTATGACCAGCTGAGAGACAACTTGTAATGCATGGTAAGAGGCTTTTGGAACGCGAGACAAAGCATCGACAAGACCATTTTCTTTTCCAACCCGATACACAATATCAAAGTCATACCCCATTAGTTTAGTGATCTAGCGCTATTGGTCCTGACTGTGAATAGTTTGATTTAATAAGGCTTTGAGAGGTTGGTAGTAAGTCTGAATAGTGAAGTTGGCACCCAAGAGGCACTATCGCCACTGTTTAATTGCCTCTGTGACAGCACACAGTTTCTTAATGTATGTGGAAGCCGCCTATAGTCTGGGCCCGAGTTATTTACTGAAGAAGGCTATGGGGTGGCCAGTTTGGAAGAGGACAACTCCAATGCCATACTTGGAAGCATCTGTCTGCACTATAAAGGGTTTGGAAAAATCTAGCAATGCCAGAACTAGAGTGAAAGTAAGAGCAGCTTTGAGGGCGTTAAAGGCTATTTCAGCTTCATTGGTCCACAGGAATGCATCCTTCCGCAGTAAATTCATGAGTGGTGCTAAGATTTGAGTGTATCGCGCTACAAAACGCCGATAGTAGCCAGCCAGACCCAGGAATCCACGCAATTTTCGAACATCCGTGGGTGTGGGCTAGCTCTGGATGGCTTCAATCTTGGTTGGATCTACTGCCACCTCTGCTGCCGACACAATGTGTCCCAGATAGGCCATCATAGAGCGGCCGAACTCACACTTTGCTCATTTGGCATAGAAGGAATGGTCACGCAAAATCTGGAGTACCTAATAGAGGTGCTGGAAATGGTGTTCCCAGGAAGAACTATAAACCTATATCATCGAAATACACCTAGACAAACTTCCGTAATAGAGGTCGGAAAATAGCATTAATCTCTGATTGGAATGTAGAAGGGGTATTAGACAAACCGAAAGGTATGACCAAGAATTCATAATACCCTTCGTGATTCCGGAATACTGTCTTATGGATGTCCTCGGAGTGAACACACATCTAATAGTAACCCGAGTGTAAATCCAACTTAGAAAAAATATGGGCACCATGTAACTCGTCTAAGAGCTCGTCCACTGTTGGAATTGGAAAGCGGTCTTTAACTGTGATGGCATTGAGCGCCCTGTAGTCAACACAGAACCACCAACTTCTATCTTTCTTTTTAACCACTAAAACTGGTGAGGAGAAGGGACTTGTGCTAGGGCATATAATTCATTCATCAATCATCTCACGTATTAATCTCTCCATTTCAATCTTTTGGAAATGGGGATAGCAGTAAGGCTTGACATTTACTGTAGAGGTGTTAGCTCTCAAGGGAATACAGTGAAGGGAATATGGTGATCTGTATTGCGTTGTGGGGCCAAGCCGTGTGGAGTGTCAAACACGTCAGCATAGGTGGAAAGAATGTTGTTAAGGGTTATGGTTATTGCAGGGTCAACATCAGAGGGTGAGCAAGTTGGGGTGGCTGACTTTTCATTTAACACCTACATAATAGTCAGCTGAAAATAGGAAGCAGCAGAATGGATATTACCACTGCGTTTTAATTGGCCCAGGGACATAGTGGACAGGGAAGGTTTTTGTAGGCCGTGGAGAGTAAGGGAATTTCCTTCATAATTAAAGCTCATCTTTAATGCTTTGTAGTTGAACAATACAGGGCCAATAGAAGCAAGCCACAATACGCCCAGCACAATATCCGCCCAGTATATCGGTAGTAAATGGAGGTCGATAGTAAAAGTGGATGGTCCCAGAACAACAATAACATTAGAGCACAAATCTTCACACTGTAGAGAGTCTTCATTTCCTACTGCAACACTGAGGTGTTGAGAAGGAACAATGGGAAGTCCTAGGTGCTTGGCCAAGCATACATGTAGGAAATTATAAGTAGAACCGCTATCCACCAAGATAACCACAGGTTGGCCAATAACCATTCCTTACAATCTCAGGGTGGAAGGAACAAAGTATCCCTCCAATGCATGTAAGGAAATTGTTGGGACCGCCTTGTAGGTAGCAGGTGCCAATTCTACTTCTTCGGTTGGTTCATACTCCATTAATTCCTCTTCTGAATGCTATGGAACTGAGTGTGCTGTGATGTCGTCCTCTGTGATCATACATAGAAATTGCGGTGGTTTACACCGGTGTTTGGGAGTAAAACGCTTGTCACAATTGAAACACAGACCCTTCTCACGGCGAGTTGCCATCTCCGCAGGCGTAAGCCTCCATAGAGGCAGTTTTGGAGGGGGAATGGGAGGAGAGGAGGTCTTTACCAAAACCGTCGAAGTATTTGTAGTTTTCTTAGGAGGTGAGAGACGCTGAGGATGTGGCTGCCCCGTTTCCAATTTCTCCTCCACCAGTGTGGCTATGCCTATGGCTTCTGGTAAGAAAAATGGTTTAAACAACAGCAACTCGTGCCTTATATCGTCACGAAGCACAGAAATAAAGCAATTCAAAAGATTAGTAGTAGATAGCCCAGTGGTTCGCGTGGAGAGGGACTCGAATTCTGACATATAAGCCACTACGGTGCTGGTTTGGTGTAATTTGTAGAGAGCAGCTTCGTGATTCAAATACGTCAAGGGCCCAAATCGAATTTCCAAATCTCGGGAGGAAATTTCCTAAGTCAACAACTACCGAGTCTCTTGCATCCACTGGTAGCATTGAAGAGCTGCGCCGGACATATAGAACGCTGCTATGGTTAGCTTCTGCTCCGGCAGTGTGTCATGGTACACGAAGAACCGATCGATCTAAAAGAGCCATCCGCGCACGTTCTCGTCGGAGAAAAATGGGATCTCAAGTTCAGGTAATCGTGAATGGTTAGTTAGGGGGATATTCGGCTGTGTCTGTGATAGGAGATTTAGGGCTTGAGAGGATTGAGCCACAATCGGAGTTGACGAGGTCACAATTGAAGGGGGAGTGGGGAGTAGGGTGGTAGCGAGGGTTGTTTCTTGAGGGGATTTACAGAGTGGAGGAGTTCAGCTAGAGATTTTTGGATGTGGTCGGTGATGGTGGAGATGGAAGCTATACCTTCTGCATGTTATTAGACCGTAGCCGCAACGTATTTCAAGTCTCTCGCCAATCCAGCTATGGACTCCTTCGGAACCTTGTAGAGAGTCATCGTTCTCTCTGCCATTTTATTTCAATGAAAGCACCAAATGATACGTGCCGTTGACCCCTTGTAGGCAACTAATCCTAAGCTAGAATCCACAAAGAAGCGGAGGGCTTCTATGCCCAGCTCTCGGCTCAGCTTTCCTGTACAAACACCAAGAAACACGAAAAGGGAAAGGGAAATAGTTAATAGAGAGGAAAAGGAAATGAGGACGAGGGAGAGAGGGTCAGAAGGATCTGAAGAGTAGAAGGTGCCAGAAGAAGATAATAGCCAGCAGTCCTTTACTGTAGCATTTAGTTACAATATATATGAATACCGCAACTAACTCAGTTAGAAGCTAATGATACCTATTCATCGAACCAACTCTAACAGAAGCATATATAACAGCAGCCTATAAGAACAAGATAATAACGGCAGAAGAATAATAGCATGTGTAATGTGTAATGTAGTGTGGCATAATAAAAATTGAAATATTACTAAATGTAATCCTCAAATTTGCGGGGTAGGTGAGTTTATCGAACACTTCGTCTTGTAATCTGAGGGACTTGAGCTATTTTCCCATCTGTATTGATCAGGCCCATAACATTATCATCCCCATTGAAATGAACATTATCCTCAAGGTTAAATGAGGGAAAATCTTACAAAATTTCAGCCACAGACTCCTAAGTGGCATCTTCGGGCGCCTGAGATTGCCACTACACCAATACTTGCGGAACAACACGCCCCTTAACTAGGAGCTTTTGAAAACCTAGCAGTGTTTGTGGGACAAGGAGAGGCTGAGACTCGTAGGCCCTAGCAGGCAGGTCCATATATGAAGAAGAAGGATCCCCACAGCACTGTTTTAATACTGAAGTATGGAACAAATTATGAATTTTTGAGTGATCCGAGAATTCGAATCAATAAGCGACCAAGCCAATGCATTCTAGGATCCGGAAGGGCTCATAATATCGCTTGGCTAGCTTGTTGGATTGTCGATGCGCCACCGAAGCTTGCCGATAAGGTTGTAGTTTGACATATACCAAATCACCCACTTAAAATTTCTTACTGGTTCAATGAGCATCAGATTGGTTCTTCATGCGGAGTTGGGCTCGCTGGAGGTGTGCCTTAAGGTCATGGAGAAGACCAGAATGGTCAGTTAATAGCATGTCTACTACAGCCACTGGTGACGAGCCCCAAACATAGTCCAGTAATGATGGAGGGGATCTGCCAAACACTGCCTCGAAGGGACTCATTTTAATTGAGGAGTGCCATACTGTATTGTAACTCCATTCAGCCCAGGGCAAATATTGAACCCAAGTTGATGGACGTCCAGTATTAAAGCAGCGTAAATAATCTTCAAGACAGTGATTGACAATATCTATTTGCCCGTCCGACTGAGGGTGATACGAACTGCTAGTGGATAATTTTGTACCATGGGATTTGAACAACTCATTCCAGAATTGACTCATAAATATAGGATCTCCATCCATCACGACATCGACCGGGAGGCTATTTAACCGACATATGTCTTTCATAAAAACTTTGGCCACAATAGTGGCTGTGAAGTGAGTGTTTAAGGGAGAGAAGTAGGCAAACTTTGACAGTCAATTGACCACCATCAGGATGATGGTCTTGGCCTGCGAGGGTGGTAGGTTCATAATGAAATCCATGGAAAGGTATTCCCAAACCTGTCCTAGAATCGGGAGTGGTTGGAGTAGGCTCCGGGGCTGGTTGTTGAGGGTTTTTGCTTTCTGGCCGGTTGTACAAGCCATGACATAATCACGGATTTCTTTCCGCATCTGGAGCCAGTAGAAAGTAGCTGCTATTTGTGCATGAGTGCGTTGAACTCCTGCATGTCCACCTACTGGTGAGTTGTGGAATTCTTGTAATATCAAATCTTGCAACACTGATTCAGGGGGGACCAGAATTCGATTCTTATAAAATATTAAGCCTTCTCGGTAAGAGAAATTTGCATGTTCACTTGGTCAGTCAAGAATGGACTGGGTGAGTTCTGTAGATGGAGGATTTTGCGCATAAAATTTGCGTAGAGCTGATAGCAAGGCCATGGCCGGCTAAGAGACAACTTGTAATGCATGGTAAGAGGCTTTTGGAACACGAGACAAAGCATCGACAAGACCATTTTATTTTCCATCCCGGTACACAATATCAAAGTCATACCCCATTAGTTTAGTGATCTAGCGCTATTGGTCCGGAGTGTGAATAGTTTAAATTAATAAGGCATTTAGAGGTTGGTGGTCAGTTTGATTAGTAAACTTGGCACCCAAGAGGTACTATCGCCACCGTGACATCACACAGTTCCTTAATGTACGTGGAAGCTGCCTATAGTTAGGGCCAGAGTTGTTTACTGAAGAAGGCTATGGGGTGGCCAGCTTGGAGGAGAACAGCTCCAACACCATACCCAGAAGCATCTGTCTGCAAGATAAAGGGTTTGGCAAAATCTGGCAGAGCCAGAACTGGAGTGAAAGTAAGAGCAGGTGTTAAAGGCTATTTAAGCTTCATTAGTCCACAGGGATGCATCCTTCCGTAGTAATTTCATGAGTGGTGTTGAGATTTGAGCGTATTGCGCTACAAAACACCGATAGTAGCCAACAAGACCCAGGAATCCACGCAATTGTTGAACATCCGTGGGTGTGGGCCAGCCCTGGATGGCTTCAATCTTAGTTGGATCTACTGCCACCCTTGCTGCCGACATAATGTGCCTCTGATAGGCCATCATAGAGTGGCCGAACTCACACTTTGCTCATTTGGCATAGAAGGAATGGTCACGCAAAATCTAAAGTACCTAAGAGAGGTGCTAGAAATGGTGCTCCCAGGAGGAGCTATAAACCAATATATGAACAAAAAATACCAAGACAAACTTCTGTAATAGAGGTTGGAAAATAGCATTCATCTCTGATTGGAATGTAGAAAGGGTATTAGACAAACCGAAAGGTATGACCCGGAATTCGTAATACCCTTCGTGAGTCCGGAATGCTGTCTTATCGATGTCCTCGAAGTGAACACGCATCTGATAGCAATGTGAGCATAAATCCAACTTAGAAAAAATCTGGGCACCATGTAACTCGTCCAAGAGCTCATCCATTGTTTGAATTGGAAAGAGGTCTTTAACTTTGATGGTGTTGAGCGCCTTGTAGTCAACACAGAACCACCAACTTCTATATTTCTTTTTAACCAGTAAAACTGGTGAAGAGAAGGGACTTGTGCTAGGGCATATAATTCCTTCATCAATCATCTCACGTATTAACCTCTCCATTTCAACCTTTTGGAAATGGGGATAGCAGTACGGCTTGACATTTACTGGAGAGGTGTTAGCTCTCAAGGGAATACGATGAATTGTATTGCGTTGTGGGGGCAAGCTGTGTGGAGTGTCAAACACGTCAGAATAGGTGGAAAGAATGTTGTTAAGGGTTATGGTTATTGTAGGGTCAACATCAGAGGGTGAGCAAGTTAGGGTGGCTAGCTTTTCATCAAACACCTACATAATAGTCAGCTGAAAAAAGGAAGCAGCAGAATGGATAATACCACTACATTTTAACTGGCCCAGGGACATAGTGGACAGGGAAGGTTTTTGCAGGCTGTGGAGAGTAAGGGAATTTTCTTCATAATTAAAGCTCATCCATAGTGCTTTGTAGTCGAACAATACAGGGCCGACAGAAGCAAGCCACTGTACGCCCAACACAATATCCACCCCGTATATCGGTAGTAAATGGAGGTCGATACTAAAAGTGGATGGTCCGAGAACAACAATAACATTAGAGCACAAATCTTCACACTGTAGAGAGTTTTCATTTCCTACTACGACACTGAGATGTTGAGAAGGAACACTGGGAAGTCCTAGATGCTTGGCCAAGTGTGCCTGTAGGAAATTATGAGTAGAATTGCTATCCACCAAGACAATCATGGGTGGGCCAATAACCATTCCTTACAATTTCAAGGTGGAAGGAACAAAGTGTCCCTCCAATGCATGTAAGGAGATTGTTGGGACCGCCTCGTAGGTAGCAGTGCCAACTCTACTTCTTCGGTTGGTTCCTGCTCCATTAATTCCTCTTTTGAATGCTATCGAACTGAGTGTGCCATGATGTCGTCCTCTATGATTATACATAGAAATTGTGGTGGTTTACACTGGTGTTTGGGAGTGAAACACTTGTTACAATTAAAACACAGACCCTTCTCACGGTGAGCTGCCATCTCCGCAGGCATAAGCCTCTGTATAGGCAGTTTTGGAGGGGGAATGGAAGGAGAGGAGGTCTTTACCAAAGCTGTCGAAGTATTCGTAGTTTGCTTAAGAGGTAAGAGATCCTCAGGATGTGGCCGCCCCGTTTCCAATTTCTCTTCCACCAGTTTGGCCATGCCTATGGCTTCCGGTAAGGAAAATGGTTCGAGCAGCAGCAACTCGTGCCTAATATCATCACGAAGCCTAGAAATAAAGTAATTCAAAAGATTCGTAGTAGATAGCCCAGTGGTTTGTGTGGAGAGGGACTCAAATTCTGACATATAAGCCACTACGGTGCCGGTTTGGCGTGATTTGTAGAAAGCAGCTTCGTGATTAAAATATGTCAAGGGCCCAAATCGAAGCTCCAAATCTCAGGAGAAAATTTCCCAAGTCGACAACTACTGAGTTACATGCATCCACTAGTACCATTGAAGGGTCGCGCCGAACATATAGAATGCTGCTATGGTTAGCTTCTGCTCCGGCGGTGTGTCATGGTACACGAAGAACCAATCGATCTAAAAGAGCCATCCGAGCACGTTCTCATCGGAGAAAAAGGGGATCTCAAGTTTAGATAATCATAAATGGTCAGTTCCCTCCGGTTGTGTCTGTGATAGGAGATTTAGGGCTTGAGACGATTGAGCCACAATTGGAGTTGACGAGGTCACAATTGAAGAGGGAGTGGGGAGTAGGGGTCGTAGCGAGGGTTGTTTCTCGGGGCGATTTATAGAGTGGAGGAGTTCAGTTAGAGATTTTTGGATGTGGTCGGTGATGGTGGAGTTTGAAGGTATACCTTCTGCATACTGTTAGACCGTAGCTGCAACGTCCTTCAAGTCTCTCGCCAATCCAGTGATAGACTCCTCCAGAGCCTTGTAGCGAGTCGTCGTTCTCTTTGTCATCTCATCTCAATGAAAGCACTAAATGATACGTGCCTTTGACCCCCTGGAGGCAACTGATCCTGAGCTAGAATCCACAGAGATGTGGAGGGCTTCTATGCCCAGCTTTTGGCTCAGCTTTCCTGTACAAACACCAGGAAACACGAAAAGGGAAAGGGAAATAGCTAACAGAGAGGAAAAGGAAATGAGGACGAGAGAGAAAGAGAGGGTCAGAGGGATCTGAAGAGTAGAAGGTGCCAGAAGAAGATAATAGCCAGCAGTCCTTTACTGTAGCATTTAATTACAATATATATGAATAAAGCAACTAACTCAGTTAGAAGCTAACGATGCCTGTTCATCGAACCAACTCTAACAGAAGCATATATAACAGCAGCCTATAAGAATAAGATAATTGTTGGGGTCGGGACGACCCGGATCCACCAGATCCGACAACAGCGGAAAACCCGAACCCCCCGTCATCGACAGCCACCATTTAGTAGGAACAAGGAACAAGGAATGCACGACATTTTTTACGTGGAAATCCTTTCCCAAACCGAAGAGGAAAAACCACGGGACACATAGTCTACAGATAAATCCACTATGTAAAATGGTTACACAAACCCAGAGACATAGTACAACAACCACCCTGACTACACAAGCCCTAGAGGCGAAAACGAAGAACAGAGCAAGAGAATACAAAGCCTCACCGTTTGTGTTTCACTCACTG
>JAOVVI020015749.1:0-11088 GCA_028571085.2 Nepenthes alata
CCCGCGGGTTTATTTATACAATTTCTTAATTATTTTATTTGTGTAAACACATTAAAGGAACATGAACATTAAGTTATTTACTACTAGCAAGATTTTATCCCCGGTGTAAATGAAAATGTGAATAAATTAATTCATAAATCACACAATTATTTTTATTAGTTAAGCCTAATAAAAACAAATCTATGAAATAAATTAAATAAAACACAAAAAATAATATAAATCTAATGGGTATAGCCCAAGATGTGCCAACCCAATTCTTACCTGGATAAGAGGCCCATATAGCAATGGCCCAATAAAAGAAACCATGCAACCAATTGAGCAGTAGCGTTCAAATGAATAAATCTAATGACACAATATGAACAATCAGATATTAAATGAATCGCATAATTGCTCGATACAAAGAGCAACCGAAACAGTTTTTTAACTGGCAGTCAGATAACCCAATCATTGAATCAAGATGGTCATTATATACTATGAAAAATGCCTCTTAATATTGATCCGAAGTGGTATCATACACTCACATTGATTTCAGGTGCCGATTGAGTAAACGGTACCTCTAACTATAAATATAACCTCTCACAAACGGAAAAAGGGAGAGAAGAGAGAGAAAAAAGAAAAGCCACTCAATCAAGTGAATGCATGCAAAAAGAAGTATAGCCATTCAAACATACACTCATCTCCATCTTCCTTAATTTCTATCATTTACTTCCTTATTATCTTTTCAATCTTAATAGAAAGATTGCTAATTTGGGTATTGGAGAATATATTGAGGATAGAGTCTTATATACCTCTCACCTTTAGTTTGTTTTATTGTAGTGTACAATATTTAGATTCATAATTATGAAGACCGGAACCATTTACAGTCAGACGTTCAAGTAAGGCTATCAGCTCCCTAATTCCTACGTCAATTTGAATTCTCAAGATGTAGCATTAGCATCCTCTGTAGGAAGACGATAATCATGCCACTCATTCGAAAAGAGAACACGGTCAATATTAAGGCTTAGTCCAATATGCCACCTAAAGACATTATTTCTCATGGCGACAACTCGACAGATGGTAACCACGGAAATACTCATCCGCCATAAATGTAAACGTGGAGATACTGATAGCATAGGTTGACTCTATATCCAACATGCTCAAGTTCCTTTAGGACATTACAGGGACATCCGCTTAGGGCTCCATCCTCTAATTCTCAAATGTCTACATCCAGAAGGAAAAAGCATCCTTCTAAGGAGATAATTCCGCAGCCTAAAGACCTCAAAGCCTGAGAAGCCTCAAATGACTGGATCCTAACTCAGCTTGAAGATCGATTAAATTTCTACACCCGTGAGGAAAGTCTAGAACGACAAAATTCACATTATTCTCAAGATGTGGGAAAGCCTTTGGTTCGAGACAATGCTTCATGTAGTAATCATTTGGGAAAAGTTCCTAGCCAATAAGTTCAACATATTTCAACAAACCATTCGAAGTTGAGGACATTCTTCAACATGAAGAGGGTTGCGTTTGCCTCCCAAGTGTAGGAGAGAATTAGAAAAATCAAGCAACAGTTGTTCCAAGGAAGCACGGGTGAACATTCGACCAACTTGGACAAGTCACCGTTTATAAGAGAGATCAGGATGCATCAATTTCCTCTCAAATTCAAAACGTCGACTCTGAAACCCTACAAAAAAAAAATTCTAATCCCATGAACCATTTAGATTATTTTCATACTTTGTTGGGATTTAAGGGCCTAGATGATCCGACCCTATGTCTCTACTTTCCTTTGACCTTGAAAGAGAATGTCTGAATTTAGTTCTACCAGCTAGTACCAGATTCGATCTAGTCTTTTCAAGAATTGACCGATAGATTCCTATCGTAGTTTGCCATAGACAGGAGGGAGGAAAAGTAACCATAACACTTATCTATATTCAATAAAATTTAAACGAGAGTCTAAAATATTTTTTGACCCGTTTCAATGTGGAGGCCAAAGGAATATCAAAACTAATTTATGAGGTGAAGTTGAACTTCGTCATAGCAACTGTGCAGTCAGGAAAATTTTTTAAATATTTGGTTTAGCAAGAGCTCGTGACCTTTCTTGAAACGGAGACCATTACCCAAGCATATATTACTGCCGAAGAGACTAACAAAGCAAAGACACCAGAGCGTACAAACTATCACCCAGGATCGACTAGTTAAAAAAAGAGGAATGATGATAGCTTCTCGACCTGAGATTCCAAAAAGCAACCAAGGACAGAACTGAGTGTCAAAAAGGAATACAAACATTTGAATCTAATTTCTTTGAATGACGCTTTTTTTTGGTAAGTATTCTTTGAATGACACTCAAACAAATGTCTTAATATAGATCCGAAATGAGAAATTTTTAAAGTGACCCAAACCGGCCAAGAACTCAAAAGGAGGAGACTAGTTGAAATACTATTTCTACCATCAATATTTGGGTCATAGTATCAAGGACTGTCAAACTTTATAGAAGGAGATTGAGACATCATTTAGAGGGGATATCTCAACAAGTTATTGGAGACCCGGGGCAAGCCCCCGAGAGTGCCAATAATGATAAGAAAGAACTACAAGACCAATAGCATAACTGGGTGGCGGCCGGAATAATAAACATGATATCAACAAGGCCACCCAAAAGTAAAGCTTCAAGCCATCTTGCGAAAACTTCCAATGGCAAGAAACAAATGCTAGGAATAGGGAATGATATTATTAGTTTTAATAACGATAATATGACTCATATAGTAGCTCCACATTCCAACCTTCTTATATCTGTATTTATTTCAGATGGTACCTTTAACTACTATCTAATACGAATCTTTATTGATAACGAATGCGTTGGGCCACGTTTTTTCTAACCAAAATTTGACAGATTTTTGACAGTAAAACGGCCGCCAAACAAATACAACATGTACAAATATCCCTGGACAACACAATAAACAACCATAACATTACTATAAATGACCCAAAAATCTATAACAATTAAGGGGCACCAACGTTATAGCTCTGGGTATGACGTCTGTAATATCCCAAATTTTTATCTGATTTAATTGAGATTATTTATTATTATTTTGGTAATTTGGATGTGATAAAAATTAATTAAATATTATAAAATTTTGGATGATATTTGGACTTGTTGGGCCAGCACTCGAGGTGTGCCTGTTCGATTGCTTGATTATCGATTTGAGTTTTTTGATTAAAAGAAAATGATATATATATATATATAACATTAATAATAATAATAACAATAAAAAAAGAATGAATAAATGAGAGAATGGGGCTAAGGGAGAGAGAGAGGGAGGTTAGTGTTTCGTTGCCGCTAAGCGGCGCGGTGGAGGGTTTTGCCGAGGAAGGCAGCGGCTACGAGGAGGTGGCGCTTGCAGGTATGCGCCAGTGGTCATCAGCTGTTGGAGGGTCAAGCAGCGGTAGCGCGCGGAGAGAGAGAGAGTTGGAGAGAGAAACCGCACAAAGGAGAAGACGATGAAATGGAGGCTTTCAGGTCTGATTCCGATTTCGAGCTAGTTAGAGAAGAGGTAGATCAGGTTGAGGTAAGTACTCACATACCCTTTTTATTTTCTCTTTTGATTTTTATTCATTTTCTCTCAGGTATTTTTATTCCGGTACCCAGCCAAAACGTGTATTTCGTGGAACCCATGACCCTAGTATAATTTATTTACTATTTAATACCCGATTTTTCCTTCGATTTGCATAGTTTAGCTTCACCAAATCCTAGACTCGTGCCCAACTTGGGTACCCCCTTCCATTTTAAATTTTATGCATGTTTTACCCTTAATTATGAATTACCCGTATCCATAATATGTATATCCAACGGTTAGGTGTCCGATTTTTCAAGTATTGACCTATTTTGCATGTCCGAAAGCTCTAAAAAGTGCACTATACTGTTCACCCGAGGCAATCTAGAATTTCGCATGATTTCACCTTATTTTATTGTTATGTAAGCTATGTTTATTTACATATGTATATTTATGTGCTCCAAAAAAGTATGTTTGTGATCTGTTTATGAAATAAACGTTGTCCGAAAGCCCCTAAAGTTATAATTGTCTCTCGATGGTAAAAATCCCTATTCTTTCCTATACTTTACAATATTTATATACATAAACTAAATCGTGAAAAGACTTAAATCACAAAACAAGATAAAATTATGCGAGTATTCGGCAAAAAATTCCATAATTGGTTATATGATTGATTTGTTTTCATGGATGGAGATATTGTGAAAGAAGTATGGTGAACCTTTCCTCAGAAAAGAATAAGAAATCATGAAACTAAGATCATGGATTTATATTTTGGAGAGAAATATCCCTTGGCATGCCATTGGTATAACAGTGGAGACTTAAGGATTGTTCGGATCGCGTATTATAGCGGGTGATACTCTTGGCAAGCTTTAGGATATTACTGTGAAATGACAATGACTGCCTCTGGGCCCCAGGGGATATGGGGACATATATGATTTGTCTGGCCCACCTCCGGGTAGATAATAGGAGCGTATGACCTTAGGTCATGAGGTTATCATGATCCTTTTTCTCGTTCTTCATCACCTTTAGTTAGTAAGATTTACTGACTCTAATCCGAAAATATTAATAAAAATTCTAAAAAGTATATTAAATTATATTTCATATTTTCACGTATCCTCTTATAATGCTTCCATCCTGTTTCATATTTTGTTGGAATATATATTATTGATTATTTATTTATGATACACTTGTTGAGTTGTTAGCTCATTCTTACTTCTTCTTCCTTCCAGATGAGTACACTCTTATACCAGATGAGACCGAGTAGGCCGTAAGAGTAGGATAGGCCGCGGATCTTACATTGTAGAGTTTTTGGGATTTAGTTTATGATATTTTGTATATCTTGGAGTATATTGTATTATATTGGATACGCATATGTATATCGATGTAACTGTATCATATTGATGGATTTGTAGCTTAATTTTGATGTATATTGATAGATGTAGTAGTTTCCGCAGGTTTTATGGTTATGTTTGATACCTAGTACCATCTCGTCTGAACCAGCATTGTACTCGGAGTAATGACGTCGACGCCACACGTTATCTATTTGTGATGGTTGAGATCCTGTGTATGTATTGTATATGTATTGTGGATATTGTATAGAAATTTGTACAGGCTTTATATTTGACAGAGATCTGTTTTATAGATGAAACTTTGCCAAATTTTTGATAGAAATACGGTCCGTCACAACGTCGACTCAGATAAGATGCTACTAGGTGCTTATACAAACCATAAAAACTTACAAAAGCATTCACAACCATCAAATATAGCAGAAGCTACTCTACATGTACATCATCAAACACATCAATATTCAAATCCTTCGCTTATATATATAAAAGTATTACATAAGGTTACAAAAAAACTACAGAACTAAGTCCTCAAAGCTATCATCCAAGATATTCATACCTAGCCAATTGCTAATCCTCTATCCTGTCCTATTGGGTATAAGTTCTTGTTCATCTGAAAGTAAAAAAAAATAATAATGATGAGCCAAATACTCAGCAAATGTAATATAATTAAGGATAATATATAATATATTTAAAATAGAATAGGGAAGGGAATAGGAGTATGATATATGATACATAACATGAAACGTGAATAAATATATTTTTGAAATATAAATAATTTTTCATATTTTATATTTCTTCTCTTAGGGTTCCAAAATATGTATAAATTTTTTTATCTTTAAGGATCATGGCCAGTAAACCTTACCAGTTAACAGTACGGTAGAACAAGGTAATGAATGTATATGCTTCCACACATTCTAAAGCGCAACTCACGCCATCCAACACGCCGTAGTGAGCGATATACATTTAACCAATATATGGGGTCATATCACATATGCCACCATATCCTCCGTGGCCAAGAGGCAGTCATCGTGCTTCTACAGTAATATCCTAAGACATGCCAAGGAATATCACCCGCTATAATATACGATCAGAATAATTTTTAAATTTTTACTGTAATATTTATGACATGTTACAGAATACTACTCTCTGAAATATAAATTCATTGTCCAGGTTACACAATTTCTTAATCTTTAAGAAAAAGTCTACCAAACTTCTTTCACTAGATTCTTACACCGGGAGAACAAATCATAAACATATCAAATTATGGCATTCCCTTCATATACTTGTATAATTCTTATATTTTACATAATTCTTATGAGTTTAGATCTTTACATAACTTAAATTATATGCATGATCAACATAAATGATGAAAAAAATAAAAATTCTTACCACCGTGAGCCAAATATGACTTTAGAGCTTTCGGATAATAAATTTTCTTCACAAACGCATATAACGTAATTTTTGAAGTATTCATAAGATCATATATATATATTAATGTGAAATAATATCCTGATTCATGTCCGATAATATTTCGGAGTATATAAAATTAACATATATAAAATCTATGTGCATAAATATCAAATATACCGGGTGTCCGCCTCCATAAAGTTAGGGTTACGAATTTCTAAAACTAAATCATGTATAAATTATAAATAATTCGGATAAAATCCAAAGGATGCGCAATTAGGGTTCTGGCAAACGTAATTTTACGTAAAATTACTAAATCGACACTCAATTAATAAATTAATATATTCAAGACATAAGTTTCGATTATCTAAAGTCAAATTATACATAAAATTCAAAATAAATGGGTAAAACGGTCCGAGCGTGGGTTAGGATTTCTGGGTGCGAAATACCGCACAAATCTTACTAATCGGACAAAAATCAAAGTATTCTCATATTTAGGTCATGGATAATACAAAACATAAATTTAATCAGGTATCAGAACGAGGATATCTGAATAAAGCGAAATAAAAGTGCAAGAAAATAAAAGAGGAGAATATGGGTGTACTTACCTCGATCCGATCTATCACTTCTCCAACTAGTCCCGAATCGGATTCGAACCCGAGAGCCTTGATCTCTCCTCTCTCTCCCTCTCTCTTTGCATCAGAAGGCCGCAAATCTGCCCAAAATAAAACCCTCTTGGGTTTTAAATCTCGAGCTGGCGCTCGAGCGCCAGCCCGGTGCGCGCTGGCCCACCGGCTTGAGCGCTCGGTGGGTCTACTCCGTCTATTCGTCTCGCAGTCCCAAAATATAATTGTTTCATATGAATTAAGCCTAATCTTGATTATATTAATTTAATTATTAATAAATATGATATTCAAAAACAGGTACATTATACCAAAAGTTCTAAAATTTTAATTTATCTTAATACCTACATTAAACTCATATTGAAAAAAGGCCAAATGAAGTTGGCCAAGAGTCCCCTAGACAGGTTAGATAACGAACCTGTATCGTTCAAGGAACCATTCAATTGGAAGTCATATTAGAAATGCACACAAAGATGGCCTCTCGAATGCTAACGTTCTTAATAGTAGACTTACATTCAGTCTATAATGCAATATAGGGGCGACCTTACTTGGTGGTGTTTGGCGCGGTGACGTCAATCCCGTATTTAAAGATAACGTTCATAACCCATGTGGAGTCTGATAGGTTCTAGGCAACCAAGTCATCAGGAAAACATGCTACTTAGCTCAAATAAATCTGGCAATTCTAAATAAATCGATTAAGGAATTTTACCTCTAAGACGAAGTAATCCTACAGAAGGTCAATCCAGTGAATCAACAGAGAAAATCCCATTAGATCCGTATGAACCCGAGAAATGCATGTAGATCGGAGGTTCTCCTCAGATCAACTACGTGGGTGGCTGATGACGTTTCTTTGACAAAACTCAAACGTATTTGCATGGACACCAGCTAATATACCTAGAATTTCAACTAAGGTGATGGTCTACAAGTAGGGTCTAAACCCTAGACGCAAACCGATAAGACAAAAATGAAGTAACCATTCCATAGAGAAACTCATTACTATAAGAGAAGAAGTCAAAAAACGTCTCAACACAGGTTTCATAAGGGAAGTCCAATATTCGGATTGGCTGTCGAATGTAGTACTTGTCAAGAAAAGTACCGAAAAATGGTGGCTGTGTATCAATTTCACTGACGTCAATAAAGCATGTCCGAAAATCAGTTTTTCGCTGCCACAAGTTGATTTGTTAGTTTACTCAACATCCGAGCATGAACTACTCAACTTCATGGATACCTATTTAAAGTACAATCAAATCCGAATGCGTCAAGGGGATAAAGAGTTCACCTCCTTTATAATCGGCCAACGGACATACTGCTACAAACTCATACCCTTCGGCCTAAGTAATGCGGGGCCAACATATCAGTGACTGATAAATAAGATATTCAAGACACAAATAGGTAGGAATATGGAGGTATATATAGACGACATACTCGTCAAAGATAGATTAGTTAATGACCATATTGCAACCTAGGTAAAACTTTTGGGATACTACAAATATATCAAATGAAGTTATATCTAACAAAATGTGTGTTTAGAGTAACTATTGGAAAATTCCTCAGGTTTATAGTGTCTCATTGAGAAATTAAGGCAAACCCTGAAAAAATAAAAGCATTTGTAGATATGAATCTATCTCAAACTATGAAGGAAGTTTAGAGGCTAACTAGGAGACTCGCAATACTCTCTCAATTTTTGACAAAATCTATCAAAAAGCATCTTTCCTTCTTTAAAACTCTGAGATGAACTAAGGAAAACTGTTTTCAATGTATGGAGCTAAAGGAATACCTAGCTAACCCTCCACTCCTGTCTTCTCCAAAAAAAAAGTAAAGCATTGTACCTTTATTTGGATACAACACAGTATTAAGTTTGATATTAGTCAAACAAGAATTTGAAATATGATGGCTGGTCTATTATATTAGTAAAATTCAAACAGATATCGAGACTTGGTACTCACATGCCAAAAGGATCACTTTAACATTGATCCATTCTGCCAAAAAGTTTTGGCCATACTTTCAAACTCATAATATCATTGTCTTAACTAATCAACCGTTAAAAGGAATCCTACAAAGGTCCAAGGTGTCTGAACGATTGATTAAATGGATTATAAAATTTGGCAAGTTTGACATAAAGTTTCGAGTATAGCCGGCCATAAAAGGGCAGTCCCGTACAGATTTCATAGATGAAACGGTAACCCTAATTCCAAGTGATCTTGAGGAGAATGAAGACCCACTTCAACATAAAGAGGTACTAACGTGGATTTTGCATATAGACGGGTCATCTTTCCAATTAGAGAATGGAATTAGTGTGGTCTTGAGAACCCCATATAGGTCAGAGATAAGATACTCAATGATACTTGGATTCCCTACCGCTAATAACATAACAGAATACGAAGCCTTATTGGTTGGGCTCAAACTAGCAAAAGAAGGTTCTGTCAAAAATCTAATCGCTTACAATGATTCAGAAATAATCATCAACCAAGTGATTAGCAATTTTGGGGTGTTTAGTCCATGCCTTACAAAATATCTTACTAGAGTGAAGGGTCTAATTGACACATTCAATAAAGTGGAAGTTCGTCACATCCTGAGGGATGACAAATGGAAGGCAAATCAGTTAGCAAAAATGGTTGCATTTGGAAACCCTGAGCAATATGCCTAGGAAATCAGACAAGTCTTTACAATCCCAAGTATAGAAATCCCAGAAGAAATATTTCATATCTCAGACAATGGCACCTAGATGACTCCATATATAAAATATATTAAAGAAGGTCTTCTACCGAAAATCTTGAAAGAAGCTAAACACATAAAAAGGACATGGGTAGTACATACTCATAGATGAAAAATTGTATCGAAGAGGGTACTCCATTCCTTGCGGTGTTTGATACCAACCGAAATTGACTATGTGTTGAGTGAAGTAACCTCAGAATCTATGGGTCACACATTTGAGGTAAAAACTATGCGTTTAAAGTCATTTGATAGGCCTATGATTGGCCAACAATGAAGAGAGACATTATGGAGTTTATAAAAAATTGTAAAAATTGTTAGATCCATGACGTCTCTCATCAGCCATACATCGAACTCCAAACCCTACAATCGTTCTGATTGCTTACATAGTGGGAGCTTGACATAATAGGCTCGTTACCCATTATAGCAGGACAAAGAAAGTTGATCACAGTTGTAGTAGATTACTTCACAAAATAGGTAGAAACATCTTCGTTAATGAGAATCACCAAGCAAAATGCAAACGAATTCGTCCGACAATGCATCATTTGCAAGTTTAGGATCTTCAAGGTCATAGTGACCAACAACATAGCCCATTTCACTAGAAAAAGGTTCACTAAGTACTGTACAAGTTTGAGAATCGGGTTGGTTCATACTTCTATCGCACATCCGCAGGCGAATGAGCAAATGGAGGTGACAAACTGGACCTTGTTACATGAGTTGAAGACAAAGTTAGAGGACGTAGGGGGCTTTTAAGTAGATGAACTACCCTCTGTGCTATGCTTCTACAGGACAACCCCCAAAGAAACGACACGAGAGATGTCATTCAACTTGTGTTATGGGAAGAGGCGATCATTCCAGTGGAGATCAATCTACCTAGCCTCCGAGTTAAAAATTTTAACCCACAAAGCAATTCCTAACTTTTGTGATGACATCTCGATTTACTCGAAAAAATTTGAGACACAACAATATTACAAACGGCGACTTACTAGCAATGAATCACCCGGTATTATAACAAGAAAGTGAAAGCTCACCAATTTGAGATAGGGAACCTAGTTCTAAGGAACATATAGGTTATGAGTAAGATCGCCAATAGGAACAAACTCTTTCCTAATTCGTAATGGTCATTCTTAGTCTCAACCATCCTCCGAAATGATGTGTATAAATCATGCGCTCAAAATAAAAAATAGGTCTCGAGGCACAAAAAGCCTTCCATTTTAAAAAATATTATCAATAAACTTGTACCCAAGTCTGAACGAGATAGAGAATCCTAATTCAAAATGGTCATTCTTAGTCTCAACTATCCTTCGAAATGATGTGTATAAACCATGCACTCAAAATAAAAAATAGGTCTCGAGGCATAAAACGCCTTCCATTTTAAAAAATATTATCAATAAACTCGTATCCAAGTCTGAACGAGATAGAGATAAGTTTTGTGCACAACATATGAGGTGCTTGTATGATGTATGTAACCATGTT
>JAOVVI020015751.1:0-11087 GCA_028571085.2 Nepenthes alata
ATGTAACTTCAATATTGGATTACAACTTATATAGTATTAATGAATCATACAAAATGCATAAAGCATTGGTTTATCATATATGCTTTAATGTATATAGTTTTCGTTATTTGGCATGTTCAATATTTCCAACTAAACAATCACAAGGGATTAATAATTATTTCAAGTATAGATATAACTATAATTTCACATAGAAGATTATATGTAATATCTATATATAATTTCACTGAACCCGATACAACAACACTGTCCTGAAGAATAGAGCAACGGAAGCAAACTCAGCTGCTTCATCATCGTCCGCATCCCCATACACAATTTTGCTTGTCTCTGTTAATTCCCTGAAAGTAAACTTATCCACCTCCATTTGACCTACAGGTTTTATTGGTGCAGACTTTGCTTCCATATGGATAGAGATATTTGTAGTTGCTGAATCGGCGCAGTTTGGACCAGTTTGGATATTGGACTTCCCTGATAAACCTTGCATTGAGCAGTTTCTTCACTTTCTCACAAATGGCGACCAATTTTTTAACATAGTGGTTCATGCATTTCTATCGGACAGGCTTATGACCAAAATCGAAGCCCAACTTGTGCATTATTATTCTGGTTGGTATCCCAAGCATCTCGGCAAGAGTCCACGCAAGGACGTCAATGTTCTAAGGAAGGTAACGAGCTAGTCGCGGAAGGGACCCGGAAGAGAGTTATCGACGTGTATGTATTTTTCAGGCTTGCTGGGGTCCAATGGAACTTGATCGGTTCACTCTCCTAATTAGGCCTACTGTAGGGTGGCTTCAACTCAGAAGTCAAAGTCTCTAATCTACTGGCTTGGGGTTGCTAGAGCGACTTAGGATATATGGCACGTCCGGCCCATCACCTGGTCTTTGAGAACTTCTCCAACGCTGCATGGTGTCGAAAATTTTATTTTTAGGTGTGAGATTGATGTCACTACCCGAAAGTGGTTAGGCATGGTTGTCCTAGATTGCGTTATAAACCGATTAAAGGTTAACAACCAAGAATGTGAACATCCGGGAGGCTTTGCACAAGTGTGTCCCCTGTGTAACCTCTAGTTGGACGGCTCCTTACACGAGTACTCGCTCGTTATCCAGACCGTACAGGGGTCCTTTAGTGGGCCTCATCTGTCTCTTTTTCAATCCAAGTCTAAAAAAATATCAAAATACAGTATATTTTGAGAGTTTATATTATCAACAAAAATACGTTTCAATTGTTAGTCTATTGTACCGTCCAAAATGAGAGCAGATACAATTAGAGAGTCAGAATGAAGGGTCATTACATGCTTCATATCATTGTCGTTAAGACTAATGACAATTGTCCTAACCCCTACCTGCGGCTTGTTGCTGCTAGAAGCGATCTCTGGGTGGTTCAAGGCGTTACCCTTAGCCGGTTTGGTTGTTACCATGTAGACTACCCCAACGGCCACTTGAATCCTTGACTACTCCTGTGGGTCTTCCACCGCTACGGTGACAACCTATCCTAGGTTTCTCAGGAATCTTGTTAGATGTCCCTGGCCGATCAAGTCTTTGATCTCCCTCAATATAGTCTGCCAATCCTCAATTTTGTGACTCAGAGATAGGTGGTAAAGGCAATATTTGGTCTGGCCACATACCTCTGGGTTCTTCAGCATCTTGGGCTATTCCATGAACTTGTCATCCGGGATTTAAATCAGGATATTAATACGCATATCGGTCAAGGAGTTAGGGTCTGCAGTCAGATTTCTTTCCGAACTCCTGGCTCCACCCGCTATTGCTTGCGCAGTCCTCAGGGTTGGTGGTCATCCCTGTTCCTCTTCTTCTCACTCGCCGACCTTTCAGGTGGTCGGTCTAGGCGCTCGAGGCGCCTGACTTCAATGGTTTCCTCGACGGTGATATAGGTTCAAGCAATTACCTCGGCCTCCCGAAAAGTCTGAGAATTCTGGTAGGCCAAGTGCTTAAAGAAGTCATCCAACTCCAAAGTTGCGATAAAAGCACTGAGCTTCACTTGGTTAGTGAGCCCATATATCCTTCAGGTCTCAATGGTGAAGTGGGCCACGAAGCATTTTAGGCTCTCGTCTCGTTATTGTCAAAATTGGACTAGGTTCCACGGTTGCTTCACCTCCCTTCAGTTGGAAGCAAATTGGGACAAGAAACAATCGGAGAGCTCCTTGAACGTTCGAATGGAGTTCGGCTCAATACTGTAGAACCAGAGGCACACGTCTCCTCTGAGGGTCAGTGAAAAATATTGACACATGCCGACCTCACCTAGACCCTAAAACCTCTATAGTGTGCAAAAGTGGTCCAGGTGGTCCATTGGACCAGCGCTACCGTCATATGACTCGATGTCCAGAATTTTGAATTTATGGGGGAGCGACTGTGCACGAATCTCCACCGCGAAGGATGACTTTCTCAGGTCTACGGTCCTTCCACCGACATCACCCCTAAAGACGCGCTGCCATTTGTTTTTCATCTTCTCTTCCATACGGAAGGTGGATGTGACCCTCTTAGCGCTAAGGAAGGTCCTTAGCTTTGAGTGGTTGGGAGAGGGATACGCGGCCATGCGACTACCAGCTCGTAGTGGCCGCGTGCTATAGAAGGCTTCTCCCTCGGCCAAGGGCCTCCGATCGATACAGAAGTAGCGAGGGTTCCATGGCTCAGGGCTTTCCTCTCACGTCTCGTGGGTAGGATAGCCCTCCGATCATGTCTGGGCCTTATCACTCAAAGCCTCTTGGGCCCCAGCATTGTCGAGCCACGTGGTCTTCTCCACCATCCACTTCAACTTTTGGCTCTTCTTCTTTGAAGCCATTACATGTGTCGTGTGGACAAGAGCCCACAACTATTACTCGTCCATATGGTAGTTGATCCTTTGGAGTATTTTGAATATGTCTCCCATCTGGGCAGCCAGTATGCAGACGTCAGGTTCAAGTTGCTCACCTACAAGGCTACCCGTATAGGGTTTACGCCTTGGATGATGGTGTCCCTAACTGGCATACTAGTCTGCGCTCTGGTATTGACCATATTGGCTTATTTCTTGTGAATGTGGTGGTTAGTGGTTGGACGTTTACGTCGTTTCCACAAACAACGCCAATGTTACATTCCGAAATTTGGATTGTGCTATGAATTAGGGAGACACTCAATCTTCCGTTGTGAGTTGAATTGAATTAGGTTCAGTCTCCGCCTCTACTAACATAAAACCTGCATACCAAAAACTATAAATAAGATGTTAGAGAATTTATGGGACTCACTCATTGATTTATCCTCCGACGTTCAAATCAGAAATATTTCCAAGGAAATAAAAAGACTTAGGAAAATGTGAGAGAATACAACGATGCACGTGTGCAGGGGAAAGAGAGGAGGATTACGCTCCTATAATGCGCTCGACGGGGAGCGGCTTAGAAAGATTGAGGATTGAGCTCTGGAGTATCGCACTCAATGAGTGGTTCACTAAAGTATACTCGACAGGGAGTGGCTTCATGAGAAAGAGTAGTACTAGGAAAATACAATTTGGTTCTTTCTCCGCTTTTGTGTCTCGCTCAAGGGAAACCTCAGCTTGGAATTGATTGATCGGGGATGCCTTTTCCTATGAAGGCAAAGGATATTTGTAGTGCTTCATAGAGAAGCCTTTGGCACCAAGACCAGTGACAAGTATTCCATCAGGATTCGTCGGCTATTGAAACATTGACAGGAGCCACCGTGTCAGATGCTATGTGGCAGTGACATAACCGCAACTGGTGGTGGCCGATAGAGGGCAAGCTTCTTCTCGTGTGGGTTGGCTAGGCTACCCTTACTCGACGGACATGATGATTTCCCACGGTTGACCGTCATCCCCATTAGCTAGGACTTATAGCGCTGGCGTCTTCGGCACTACCAAACTGCAATCGCAAAGGTGGAGGGTAGACTTTGTCGTAATTGGCTGACTTGTAGAGGCTATCCCCTGATCCTGGATTGTTGCTCCTCCCTGAGCTTATTCATAGAAAATGGGCTTGTTGGACGGTTCTAAAGCCTTATTTCATGTTGGGCTCCGCTAGCTAGTGAGTTGGCTATCGAATCGGCTCGTATCATGACTGGACCTGTTAGTGCTATAATATGACGTTCTAAAATATAATTCTTCCTATCTAGTCTATACACGCATATTATGGTTCAAAATACTAACTTATCTAATATAAATATGACGTTATTTTAGCTTTTTTTTTTCTCATGCCAAAAATTATCAAACATTAACTCAATATATAGTTCCTACAACAATTTTTTTTTTTTATTCCCAATGAGTTTTCTAGAAAACAAATCCATAATTTTGACTTTCCTTATTCAAAAAACAAAGGGCATCCATATGATCGTTGTTATAAGGATACCCAAATCATTTCCAACCAACAAATGAACATCAATTTATAGAGGTAGAATAACAAACATTATAATGAATTATCAATTACAGTAGTCTCTGTCAATTATATATCTATACAAAAAGATTATAACTTGATGATATAAGGCCTAGGTCCCCATTTAAATTTTTTTAATATTAATTATAATTTTATATTAATTATTCAATTAAAATATTATAAAAATTTACAGAAAATGAGATGCCCAAATGATGTCCAAGAGGCGCTCGAGTGCCAATTTGATATTATACATTTGTGTGTGTAAAAAAAAGAAAAAGTTGAAGGAAAATGAATAAGGGGAAAAATCGTGGTTGGTAAACCACAGGCAGAAAAGAGAAAGAAAGAAAAAGAAAAAAAGAAAATAAAGAAAACAGGGAGAGAAAGAGAGAGTGAGAGAGAGGGTGTCTGGTGCGCAAATAAAAGGGGGAAGGATGATGAGAGGAGAGAGAGAGGGCCGGGCAGGGCCATTGCCACCATCATTGTTGGAGGATTCGATGCTAGGAATGGAAGCCGTCAAAGCCCTCATTGAGATGTTACCGTCCATTTTGTGCGGCGGCGTAAATAAACAAAGGAATTGCAAACTGAAGGAAATAGTCGCCACCGTTGGCAAACAAAATGGATGAAATCGGGGCAAGTAAATCCTTCCGTTCTTTTGGGGTTACATGTACCAATTTTAGGAGAAATTAGTTGAATCGGGAAAAAATTGGTAAAAGAGGTGTGGTGGAGAGAGAAAATTGCCAATGGCTTGCATACACCGTCATCCGTTGCCATTGCCAAGTGTTGCCCCCATGGTTGCCACCGTCACCCGTGTCGGAGTAGTGTCAGCAAAGGAGGAGAGAGAGGCAGAGGCGCGCACAAAGCCGGAGAGAGAGAGAGGAGATAGAAGGGTGACACATTGACAGAGAGAGAATCACCCGACTCGAGTACCTCGCAACATCCTTTGGGTAAATCTACTTGGAATGAAGTTGAAGCAAATATCCATAAGCAAAATCTTTGGTCTATTTTCGTGTCCGATAATATTTATGTATGTTTCAAAAAATTTGTTTACATGCATGTGATTTTTATGCATCCTCTCGTTTTATTATTTACATGCGTGTAATTTTTACTGATTGTTCAGTGGCTTTACACTGATATTTGAGATTTTTGGAGGTTTTGTTATTTATGAATATTAGACAATATACATATATTTATTTTTTGCATCAACATGTTATGAAACCATGAACCAAACTATGCATAGGTTCACATGCATGCTGTCAGGAGATGATGTCGCTACTTTGTAGGACTATGATGGCCCGAGATCCTAGGGGCTGATTTATGATCTGAGGCATTGGCTATTTGTGGTCTCCCCGATATGGTGACTTTGGTCCCAATGGGGACATTTATGATATGTGATCTCCCTTCCACCGACAGCAAGGTGAGCTTTGTTGTTGTCGGCATACCCCATACGTTTTAATGAGAACCATCGTAAAGAATTAACGAAAATTAATATTCTCATATGTCATAATATATAACTAAATTTAAAATTACACTCAAAGGTACGGATGGCAAAATATAATGAGTTACTTTACGTAAGGTAGACAGAGTACATAAGTGGCTTGACTTGCTGGCCTAAACTGCAATTGATATGGGTCAAAGCTACTGGGAGTAGGTGTAGCCCTTCCTCAAGTTGGTTATTTATATTTTTGGTTTTTTAATTTTGTGCATATTTTATATTTTTCATATAATTGGGTGGATAATGATTTGAGATGCATGGATTGGCCCACGGATGGACAATAGAAACATCTCGTACGTATATATATATGTTAATTTTGAAATACATTTCTGATTTGTAAGATTTAGTTCCGACGATGTTCTCTTGATTTCTGCATATGAGATTTGGATCCAAACAATGGTATGTGTCCCATGTAGATGTGGTGACGGTCACGATTATATAATGTGACCTCAGATCATATGATATAATATCGTCTATGAGATTTTTATCGGATCGTGATTTATGATGATTATATCCTAAAGGAACTATTGATACGGATGATAATTTAGTACATGACATCTCCTCAATTTTTGAGAATTTTACGGATCTTATGTTTTATTTTACACAACTGACATGTATTATTCATTTCCTCGAATTTATATATACTGTTTTACAAATATATATATATATGGTACTTGTTAGGCCCTAGACTCATGTTTTCATATTTTATACATTTAGACTAGTGGCTTGAATACGATTGTAGGAGTTCAGACGAGATCAGTAGTTCAAACGTGGATCATCAAGGCATTGTTTATCCGGTGAGCTTAGATATTTGTGCTTGTTGGGCTACATTTTAGACCTCATATATGTATTATAAATATTGCTTATAGTTGGATGAGGGCCTTAGTCCATGTACGGGTTGTGTTGCAATTGTTATATTATGTTGATAAGTTATTATGTCGATATACCTCCCTTATAATATTTGGATAGCAGGTCACGTATTATATTATCCAGACTTATATCTGATAAGGTCCTGTAAGAGCTATATTTTATTTAGGTCCGTTTATGTATGGATTGTCACTCTCGGGTTAGATTTTATTATTATTGATCATTTATTAGATTAAATTTTATTATGAATTTTATTATTGACCTACGTATTGTGTGCCTAAAACATGACAGATAAAATCTCATAAGAAAAATCAAAATTAAAAAATTATTAAAAGTTACAAATAGAAATTTAAAATATGAGCACATTAAGTGTTCTATAACTTTCAACAACAACATCTATTAGGTTTTATTATATAGATTTCATCCTCTAATTATTCATTAAATGAACTGTCAAATTCTCAATAAGTCAATATATGATATAATTGATAAAATATGGTGAAAGAGTGAAATCTAATAACTAGTGGAAAACATTTCCTCTAAAAATAATAACCTCATAATAGATATATTCATGTTGCATGAGACTAACCTTAGACCAAATAATATTTCATTCAAATTATAATATATTTGAAATTTTATATGTTTCTAAAGGTCCGCACTCTATCATATAAGATCAATCAATTTTCAAACAATTTAGATCATATAGATTTAATAGACTCTACATTCACTTTTATTCTTTACTTTATTCTTACTTTCATCGTGCGATAAAACTTCAAATACTTTTATAAGTTCATCATAATTTATGGCGTAACAATTTAAAACTTTAAATTTAATTTATAGTAGAATAATATGAAATAATTTCTGTAATTTTCTGGCATTAATGCTTTCACATTATTTTGGAATTCTAGTGAAATAAATTCACTAGATGACCCATTACTCCCACTCACATGAACAAGATAAGATATATCTTACAATACCTCCATAGAGCTATGCCATATAATGATATAGTATCCTAATAATATAGAAATTTGCAATTATTAATCTCAATCTTTCAATGCAAAAATATTCTTCAACTAAATGATGGTATGTGACTTGATTTCAACTTACTCCGATTTAATTTCTATTCACAAAACAACAATATGTCTTATTGTCACGTCCCAATGTCCGATTGTCTTATAATAAATAATGCAATCATGCTGCTAACAGATAATGTAGTATTTTGGATTATGTGTATATTATTTTAATATTAATTATAAATTTAAAAATTTTGAGTGCAGTAAAAAATAAATTACAATATTGCAGAATTTTTGGGAATGATCGAAAGTGTAGAGTCGTGACAGAGATGTACCCATGTTATTGCCCGAGTATCAACTAGATTTTAGAATAAAAGAAAAATAAAAATAATAATTACTATTATTATATATATATATATATGTAAAGAAAAAAATAAAAGAAGAAAGAAGGAAAGAAAAAGAGAAAGGAAAAGAAGGGGAGCGGAGAGGGAGTAAGGGAAAGAGAGTGTGGGAGACTAGGGTTTTGCACAGAGAAGAAGGACGAGAAGGAAGAGGCGGCGGTGGTGGTGCTGGTGAACAGCAGCAACGGTTGTTGCGGGTGAGACCACGGTGGTCATGGGCCGCGGCATCGCGAGCGGTGTGAGGAGAGAGAAGCAGTGCAGCATCACGAGCGACGCAAGGGAGAAAGACCGCAGCGCAACGGCGCTGGTGCCAGTGGGGTGAGGCCGACGACGGCCACATGAGGCGGCACGATGGTGAAGCGGTGGCAAAGGACCGGCGGCAGCAGTGGCAACGGCACGTTGGCCGTTCGCAGAGAAAAGACGAGGGCAGCGCGCGGGTTTTGCGACGGCTGGAGATGGAACGGCCCGATTATGATACCTCGGGACATCCTTTCTTTAGATCTGCGGAGTATAAAGTTGAGACAAGTATCATCTATCCCTATTCTTGATTTGATTTAATTTTTAATATGATTTGACTACTGTTAGAGATTTTACTAACATTAATGTATTTTTATATACCCCAATTTATTAATTATGTAAATATATGTATGTTTTACTGGTCGTGCGGTAGTTTTACATAGGTATTTTTATTTTGAAAGATTTTTAAACACCCATACGATATATATATATTTACGTATCCGTATATTATGAAATCATGAACAAAGCCTTGCATTAATCGTACATGCTACTGGAGGCGGGGTCACTACGAGACCATTACTGTCCGATACCCGATGGATCGTTATATGTGATCCGAGATATGAGATATTGGTACAGCTCCCGACGGGCAGGTTTAGTCCCGACGGGGACGTATATGATATGGCCACTTCTGCTAAAAAGAATGTTAAAACGTTTAGTAACTGACCTGTCCCACTATGTATTTAAATGAGAACCATCGTAAGAAATTGATGGAACTAATATATTTGGATGTCCTAATATATAATTAAAACTTGATATTACACTAAAGTCGCGGGTGGTAAAATATAGTAAGCTTCTAATTTATAGGAGATAGAGTACATGGATGGCATTGAGCTACTGTCCTAAATCGTAACTGATATAGCTGTGGTTACCGGACGATGATAACCATTCCTCAAGTTTGTATTATTGATCTTCGGTTCTTCAATTTCGTACATACTTTATATTTCTGCATATATTTGGGTGGATGATAATTTTTAGATATACCGATTAGTCCACAGTTTGACGATAGGGATGTCTCATACGTATAAATATATAATAAACCTGAAACATATTTTTATTTATGTTTTAATTCCGCTGGTCTTCTCTTGATTTCTGCATTATCAGATTTGGATTCGGACGATGGTACGTGTCCCATACAGATGTGGTGACCGTTGCGGCCTATGTGATCTCAGATCATATGATATGATATCGTCAACGAGATTTTACCGAATCGCGATTTATATGATTGTATCCCGAATGGACGATTTAATACAGATAATGATTTAGTACGAGACTATTCCTCAATTTTTGAGAATTTTACGGACCTTATACTTTATTTTGCATAATTGTTATGTGAAATTCCACCCATCTAATTTATTTGTATTGTTTTATATATGATTATGATACTTGTTGGACATTAAACTAATATATTCATATTTTATTTCTTCAAGCTAGTGGTTTAAATACGATTGTAGGAGTTCGGATCTGATCTAGCACGGCATTGTTTCCTTGGTGAGTATGGATGCATATGCCTATTAGGCTTATGATCTCGGGGGTGTCATTGGTTATTGTGGATGGCCAGTTGTAGGCCGTGGATGCTTTGTTGAGAATTATGGAATATTTATATTTTGTAGATGTGTTGTTGTTTCATTGGATATATCCTTTTTGACTTATAGATAGTAAGTCATATATTGTCATTTGGGTTTTATCCGATGAGATCCTCTGTTGGTTATTTTGTATTGGATCATGTGTATATATAGATTGTCATACTCAGATTGGGTTTTATTGTTATTGATATATTTATTAAATTTTATATTATAAATTTTTATTTATTGACATGTGTATTATATCCCAGGGATATGACAGTATAACTCAATCGTCAATATTTTTCCTCAACCATGCATAGGTGTTGCGATAGATATACATTAAGCACTGCAATAAGTGCACCTCACACACTCCATGTTCTATACAATTCATGTATGAGCGCTCACCTTATAGGCCCCATCAAGCACATAAGCATTGCCTTAAACATGCACGATTGCAGAGACAAACACTGCCCCGATATCCCTAAATCAATATTTTTTTTAAATTCTTATGATATAATTATTATTTAAATTGATCTAATATATATTAATTATGATATCATAATTCATGAATAAGCAATCAAGCATTACAAGTCCTCAATTTTCCATCGGATTGGCCTTCCTTTATCGGTTGAGGATTAGCCGGCGAGCATTTGGTGGTGAAGAGGAAGAGCCAATCCATAGGATCGTCATTTGCTCATTGAATGGTCTTTTGGTTCCTTAGGGATTACTTTTTTCTTACTTTCTAGATAATTGAATTTTGAATATTTGCGCAAGCATTTTTTCTTGATTTTAGAGTTTATTCTGTATAATTTTAATTTATACATGTTAATTTTTACAATTAAAGAATTTAAACATTTAGTTTATTATAAATAAACATACTAAACAAATTTATCAATTAATTTATTAATTAAAAATTGTATCATATAACAAATATTTGTGAAATTATAAAAAACAACCAATAAATATTAATTTGTTAAATTATTTATATCTATAGTTAAAATAAATATGATGGGTACACCAATAATGGGCCGGCCCAAACAGAGGTCATGGTCCACAAGCTGGGCCTCGATCCTGGCCGAAAACCGGTCAGGCAGAAGC
>JAOVVI020015752.1:0-11086 GCA_028571085.2 Nepenthes alata
ATTGAAGAGTTAGCCATGGAAGGTGAAATTTGTTGTGGGAGTTAAAAGAGAAAGGTGGAGTGAAATAGGTGTTGGTTGAATTTGTTTTAGTAGAATTAGTGGTATTAAATTTGGTTTCTTTTGGACTGTGGACATGTAAAAGCAACATGCCAAAAATATCCTGGTCTAGCACGGCATGTGAACTGCCTATGCTCAGCCAGGCCAGTTTAGGCAATGCTATAGAAAAAATAAAAAAATAAAATTATATAAAGTATTATAAAAAATATATCATACTTTATTTATTTTGTCAAATAATTTTAATATTACAATTTATAAAAGTAGAAAAATATCTATTTAATAATAACTTACTCATTTTTAGGATATATATATATATATATTTGTACAACTTCCGCCACTTATAGAGTGATTTTTTTTACTAAAAATCAAAATTATTTGATTTCTGACATGACCTTTCATATCTAACCAATTCTCGAAATTGATATACATTTCTATTATTTTTGATATCATATTACTTCTTTTTCGCCTATTTGACTCTTAGTACTGAATGTTGACTATAATGGCACTGATCTTATTTGTGGGAGTTAAGAGATCTTATGCCAAGATGCAAACACGGAAAATGTGTGCTTGCTATTCTTCTACCAATCCAAAATATTGAATTCTGATTTACTACTTATAAAATTAGAAATGTGGTTGGATTATAAGTAGTGAAGAATTTCAGTCAGTATTGTATTTTCACTAACCAGTTGTGTTTCATATCGAATCCGTACTAAAAAAAGTAAATCTCTTTGCCAAGATATTCCAAACTACCTCTGCTACTGCTTGTTGCTTCAGCAACTAGATTAAATAATTTCGATATTAATTATGGTATATACAAGTTGTACATTGTATACAAATTGTGATGGATATAAGTTTTTATTTCTTTCGTAGTGTTAATCATCCCCGTGTTTGCGTATAATTCTTCAAAATAGATATGCTCTTACCTAGATTCAGGTGGTGGTCCAAAATTATATTGAGACATGCTAGTATTGGAGAATTTTTTTAATATTTTAAATATTTTTCATAAAAAATATTATTAATTATAATATTAGTCAATATGTTATTTCAAATAAATTTATATTTACATAAAATTATTTTTTAAAATTTTATATTTACCTCTATCGTCAATATTATATGATAGAAATCATAATCATTCCAATAAAGCGCAAAGTCGTCAGTAAATGACAACAATTATCTTAATAGTAGATTTTGTGTTGTATAATGGTTACCTGCAAATTCGTTAATAGTGAAATACAATATTTTAAAAAAAAAAATTAATCAATTCGACAATCTTCCAATAGGTATCCATGATCGGTTCGGCCATTGGAATATTTTCGTTAGAAAGATGGTTAAAATAAAATGAAAAGATATGCAGTGTCTAGCATTTAGTAAGTCGAGTCACATTGTGTTACGTAATCAATCTTCATCTTATAGCAAGGTTTGTTCTATCGTTATAATTTTTGAACTATTACTACTGAAAAGAAGATATTTCAATAAATAGAACAATATTCTTTAATTTTTTCATATAAGAAAAAATAAATTGCAAAACATCCTTGATACAAAGATTAATAATGTAACATGCACATTTTATATGGAATAATTCACCCATTAAAATTAAGATTTAAATAAAGGAGTTGCAATATTATTATTTAAAATACTTTCAAAAGTTATAGAAAAATCTTAATAAATATTCTGTATTCGTTTCTAATAGTATTAATTGCTTTAAAAATCGTGAAAATAATGTGTGGGTGTTCAAAAATTTTAAAACCAATAATTCCTTTTTGTAATTTTTAATTTTCAGAAATCCAATATACACTAACACAAATATATTATAAGTTATTACGTGATAACCATGTATTACTAGTTGAAGATATATTAGATTTTACTTGTGTTAATTGTGAAATTATTATTTTTTAAATTGTAAAAAAGACAAAGAGCATCATTTTTAATAATATGTCAGGATATTTTTATATACTCAGATTGTAAACATTTCTGCACATTTTTTTCACACTTGTAGTGTTCTACCATTTGAAAAAGGGTTCTTCGAGTGAATTATATATTTTATTAGGTTTTTTCCGATTTAGCTTCTAATCATACTGAAAAGCTCTAACCTTGCCTTGTTTAAAAGTATTAGTTCAATTTGAATTGAAGATATTCGCTGTCTCTTGTGTTTTTACATGTATCACTTCAGGTGTCCAATACTTTTAAGTTTTTTATAAATATAATTTTTTTAACAGTTTTTTATAAGCAGCCCAATCTTAACTGTTAATTAATTTAATTTTAAAAAGTTACAATACACTACTAGAATATGTTTTTAGGGGGGTGGCTAGAACTAGGAGGAGTACTAATAGTGGTATTTAGAGTATGTTGTGATTTTGATATTTTATCTCTTATCAGTATGTGTATAAAGTATAGCCGGTGTGGGAGTATCAGAATAATTTTTTCATATCCCTGTACTACTAAAATTAGAAAAATTATTTGTCATAATTAATAATTAAATTATAAATTAATAATATTAATATATAAATTGTAGATAAAAATTAATAAAAATAGTATTGTTGTATTAATATTATACTATCACTTATTGTACAAGAGTGAGAAAGTAGAGAGTTGAGAGAGCAGAGAGATGAGTTTATGTTGGTAAAGTAGGGATAGGGGTATTTATAATTTTTTTATTTAATTAATTATTTTTATATAAAAAGGGACAACGGTTACAGGATCATTGCATTTAAAAAAACTTAAATGACGGGCTGTGTCATGCAACGGGCGGCACGGCCTCGTTACCATCGCTAAGTAGAATCAGGCTTTCTTTTATGTCATGAATTATTTTTCTGTTGGTGAATACATGGTGGCATCCCATCATCCTTCTGGGCATCTTGAATAAATTATTTTCCTACAGGAGTAGGATCGTAATTCTGTATCGATTATGAAACTGCTGCATAGAGTGATACTTTACTGAGGATGTAGAGTGTATATGTAATACCTGCTGTGCTTAAGGAAACGTGTTTCATATTTGGGAGGATGCTATTTTGTCTTCCATTTTTTTGTGTTTTTCCTTTTTTTTTTTTCATGCTCTTTTATGGTCTAAAGTAATGTAGCCTTCATATAAGTTTTATCACTAGAATAAAGTTCAATGATCTATAATAGCTAAAACTTGCATTTTGAACTTGATCTTTGAGAAGTCTATGTGTTCATATGGAGGGCATAGGTTATGTTTTCTAATGCAATGTTCTATTGGTTAAAAAAGCTTTTCCAATCCATGATCAATGGTGTTAACCATTTGGCAGGAGATATTCCACAACCAATCAATTTGTCTAGTATCTTCAGGATGAAGTTTGATGATCTAATATCAATAGTGTTAACCATTTGGCACATGATAATAGTGTTAACCCCTAGTTTAGAAATTTGATTGTCTCCCTGATTGCAACCTGGTCAAAGTTCATTCTTACTAAAGAAAAATTTTATCTTGAAGTTTAAAACTACTATAAGCTGATTCCAGCCAATATTGTTGTCTTTACGGCATCATTCCAATTAAAGCTTGCAGGGTATGTTTTTTAGATGGCATTGCAAGAAATTTGCGACTAAATGCAGTGATGACTCCAATAATGATCAATTTACTGTCACTCCCTGCTTTTATCTTTTTAATCTAGATCATTGTTGTTCTTTGAGTATTGACATTTCATATTCTTTTGAGGATAATAAGGATTTATCGAGTATTGTAGGTCTGCACCAAATCTGGTGTTGATTGTGTAGCTGTATGTTTTTATTATGCGTGATAATCTATGTTCGGGAGATGAGTTTCATAGTAAAAAGTTGACAAGCTAATTTCCGTAATTCTGGAGGAGAATGACCAACAAGTTCTAATTGAAGGTCAATAATTTCTTAAAGCATTTTGTTTCATTAACCTAAATGTATGCACAAGTCAAATGGGCAATCAATGCATAGATTAAAGGAGGATTAGTGTAAAGGAAGAATCTTTCCAAAGTTTTATGTGATTATCAAATATCTTTGGAGTTATATTGAAAGCCTACGATAGGATAGGATTGATCCGATCATATATTACATGGTTTAGAATACTGCTCTTTCAAAATGTAACATATGCAAAAGCCAAAACATAAGTGTCGCAGAATTTTAATGGTAAGATTTAACATTTCTGAACAATGGCATTTGTTGTCGGTTAATTGGGTGTGTTTTGTGATCTGAATATACCAGTATAAGTAAAAAAAATTTATAAGACAGTTATTAGTCCTGCTATACATTGTAGATCAGAATGTCGGGCAATTAAATAGTAGCAAGTATAAAAAACAAGTGTTGTGGATATGAAAATACAAAGATGGAATATTAGAATCACACTAAAAGATCAAATAAAAAATGATGATATTTATAAATACTTAGAAGTTATATTTGTAAAAGATAAGATGAGGAAATAGTATTTAAGGTAGTTTGGACACTTGAAACGTAGGCCACATGAATTACCTGTGAGAAAATATGAGTTAGCTGTGGTTGGATGAAATAAATAAAGAAGCAAACCTAGAAAAACTTGTACTGAAGTGATAAAAATTATTTAAAATTACTTCTGTCATTGAGAATAGTACACTAAATCAAGTGAAATGATGAAAATTAATTCATATAGCTGATTCAGTTAACGAAATTTAAGGCTTTACTTCTGTCGTCCACCGGTACTAAGTCGAAAATAGTAGTATATTTACCGTACTATTTCCCAATTGCTGCCAATTAGGCCAGAACATGCAGAGAAACAATGGGACAGAATTGAGTTTTCATTTCACAAGATTGTTTTTGTGATTGTGAAGTAGTGTGCTGTCTTCTTGCTACTTCAAGCTTCTGGCAGGCCGTCAGTCCCGTCTGCATAAATGAGTTTGGATTCTATTATTCATTTGTTGGCAGCGTAGATGAGAATATCAATGTCAATATCAGTCGAAAACATATAAATATTAGACTTATCAAAGGCCAAAATTTTTTGCAAATCAGTATCCAAAGGGGGGTATCAGCCAATATATCAGAAAGTATCAAATATATCGACCAATAGATAACCGATACAGCAACCTATCGTAACTTTATTGTAGTATTAAGATATATTGGTATTAGGGTACCCAATACCGATATATATCGGATCATATTTTACACATCAGTCAATATTTTACTACATGGGCAGCTATAAAACATATGTTTTGACATTTCGACTGCTCAATTGCAATTGCTTTCTTCTGTTTAATGACAGTGAACCGAGGATTCCACTCCAGTGGGATGAAAATGATGGGTGAAGGCCACGGCCACGATGAACCATTCTATATTCATGCAAAGCACATGTACAATTTGGACAGGATGAAGCTCCAGCAGGTGAAGATGCCGCTCTTCGTCTGGACATGCGTCGGGATTGGGATCTTTGTGCCCGTTTATGCTGTCGTATTCCAGCAGAGCAAGACCGCATCTGCCTAACTTGTCGATGCCATAGGAAGCAAGTTAAGTGGATTCCTTCATCTTTTTGTGTCCATGTTTCAGCATAATGGTCACTTCAAATCTGTGACGTGTTTATTTCCGTCCTGTTTTTGCTTGATTGTGGTCTTTCTTTCTTTGCTTGAACTCGAAAATAAGCAATTTAGCGATGAATCTTTGATTCTACAGAGGATGTTTGTTGTTTTGCTCTTAGTTCCTCAGGCCACCTGTATATCATGAACCCTAGCAATTCAACTCCCTTTCTAAATAGAAGGCGTGGCTGGAATGATGAATCGCCTTTGACTAGAAGGAAGGACTCGAGGATATGATCCGAGAAAGCTTTTGGGTGTAACCCTTTAAAAGTTAAGTTGCGCTATTGTATTTTAAAGCGATACCATTTAGATATTATTAGGATAATGTCCGATGATTTAATATCTATTTATTCGTACTATTAAATCAATATAAAAATAGATAGACAGATAAAATATTATATAATAAAGGGTATATCTTTTATATATTTTTCAGATATTTTTAGATAATATGATATCTTATCAACTGATATTATTTGGTTAATGTAAATATAGATAAATAGATGAGATATTATGTTATCTGATGATATACTGAGGGTGTCTATTATGTTATTTTATCAACGGAATTTAGGTCTGTTTTTTAATTAAATTTATTTTATAATAGTTTAATTTGTGATTATTCAAAGTTTTAAATATTTTACATTATGGATAATAACAAATTATATATTGAATGTGTTTTTTGATTATAATCTATTATGTGAAATTATAAATTTATTTATATATTTTAGAAATTTATTATATGTGCTTGGTGTTGAACTATTAATTATGGCTACGTTAAAACCATGGGCTAAATTTATTTGAGTTAAATTTATTGAACTAAAGAATTGACTCCAATTTAATTTTCTCATCACAAAATTGATTATTCTAATTTAAACTTGTTAATACTTAAAAATTTTTGGGTCTCATGTGTATATAAATTTGCAATAAGTCAAAAAAATATCTTAATGATATATTATTTTTAATAATTATGATTTTATAAATTATTGTAATATAATTAGTTTATTTTTTTATTAAATTAATGATATATAATATTTTGTTAGTTAATGTAAAATGGTAAACTGTAGCTTAAATATTATCATAATCAATCGTATCTAAAATTAGAACTGTTCCAGCCAACGCTGGTTTGTGCATTTTGACGGAATTTTATTTTTATTTTTTAATATTATAACTTATGATTTTATATTTATAAAAAATACTTAAAACACAAAATATTGGAAAAAATTTGTAATACCTAAAAAATTTTATTAAAAATAATTAATTATATAAATTATTTTTTAATCTTTCAAAGCTTAATATTTATATAAAAAAATTTACATTTAAAAAATTTGAGTCAAGCCGTTCATTTTTACTTATAAATAATATATAAAAACTAATTATGCTTAAATTTTTAAATGTATTCTGTCATAATACCTATATATTTTATAAAAATTTTAAATTAAATTTTATAGTAATTTTAATAATTTTAATAAAAATAATTATATAAATATTATTTTATTTTTGATCGGGTCCCCAGTCAGCCATCCAGGCTTTTCGTAAACAGCAGCAATCACATGTCGCAACCGTCATCACACAAAACCGGTCACCTGCCACCTGCTCCACCGGTCCATCCCACGGCTGCCATCAATCGTCGCCACCGTCTTTCGTATCTAAGCCTCCGTTGAAAATGCTTTTTAAAAAAAGGAAAAGAAAACGTCCCATCAAGCCAAACGTAGCCTGCGAACTTAGCTTAAATGAAAGTCACAATCGACGGCGTGGATCATGCATGGAAATCGCACCATCTGACGTGGCAAGTGATAAAAACGGGTTGACTTGATATAATAGAAATATTTAAATATATATAAATAGACACCGGTAAATTTCATAAAATTTAAATAAATATATTAACATTATATTATTTGATTTAAATGTATTTTTAAAAATATCTAAAATATGATTTTTGCAATTTAAAATTTCAAGTGATGCACACAACCTAATAGAAAGTCAGGCACGCATATATTTTTTAGAGAGATTTTAATGATTAAATAAAAATTTTAAGATATAAAAAATAATATATAATATTTTTAAAGTTTTTTTATAATATTAATATTTATTGAATAGGATAGATATTTTAAAAAAATTATTTATTTATTTTTTAAACTTAAAATAAAAAAAGGGGGATGTGTTAGATATCGTTCTCCGATCCCCAAAAAAGGGAGATGGAGACTGCCGGCGGACATATAAGTGCATGACGACATGGCTGATCTCAGCAGTTTTGGTCGGCCGGTCTTGTCATCACAAAAATTCAAATTATAATTTAAAATTTTAAAAATTAAATTAGAGGAAATTCAAATTATAAGTCAAAAATTCAGAAATTAAAATAATTAGGTTAGGCCGTTAGGCTGGGTGGGTCACACATTTTTAGGGCTGGAATCTTTCCTTTAAACCAAGGCGACGATTCATCTGCCCAAAGAGTCATCATCCATGCACACGACCACATTAAAAAAGAAAATTGCTACTCATAATTTATATATATAAATATATATATTGATTTATATTTTTAAAAAAGGATACCTAAAATGAAAATATTTAATAAAATTAGTATTTAGATAAAAAATTAACTAAAATCATTTAAATGGATGATCACCATATAAGAAAGATATTTATTACACAAAAATGATTCATATAAATGATTTTTCTAAACTTATTATTTATCTAAAATTTAAAAAATATATATATATATAATCTAGACCGAGTCAGATCGGTCATTTTAACCTGTGTGACAGTATGGTTAAAAAATTAACCGGGTCCCACCCATTATGCTAATGTACTGTGACCATATATTATAAAATTTCAAATGTAACAAAGTCTAACATATATATATATAAGTTGGTTAGTACCACTTTCAAAAATGTGAGTATATCATCGTGGATTTGGGAAAACTGTCAGGAATTCTGGATTAAAAAAAATAATAAACCTTAAAAAAAAATGTGTCAGTTATTCAAGCAAGATGCTAGTCTGAGCATATGCTATTGTACACAATGGTACTCTAGTGAGATCTAATAATGGTGAGGGACTACAAAAGAATTTTCACTTTGTGGGGAAGATTGCAGTTAAAGGATGTTACCAATTTCAGTCTTTTCTCTCACCTTCTTTCTCTTACATTCTGATTAGAGCTCAGCATGTCCAGGAAGATGATCTCTTGATCAATGGCTTCATCAGCTTGTCTTCCTCAAGGGAGATCATGCCGAGGTGCGAGGGATCCTCGAGCATCATCTTCGCCACCAGATATCCAGCAATCGACCACGTCTGCAGCTTCCTTGCTTGTTTACCGATGTATCGACCGAGTTTACCGTCGTAGTATTCCGGCCAATTGTCTTTGACAAGACGGCTCTCGGCAAGATCGATGGCTCGCCTCGCTATCTGAGGCCGACCGGTCTTGATGCAGGCAGCCGTTAGCAGCCATAGAAGAACTGCAATTGACAGAATGGGGAAAGAGGAGGGAAAAGGAAGTGTGTGAATGCCGAACCGCACAGTTTCACATTAAGAGAAGACGATCAAGGGAATACGACAATAGCAAGGCCTTAAGTCGTACTAAGTAGAGTCTAAGTATATAAATTCACTTCTACTACTCCGCTTAATCTTCATGAATATCCTTCAAAAATAGAAATAATTCAAATTATCTTGTAGCACAAAAAATCAAGTTTTTATGAGCCAACCTCTTCTTCTTTTTTTTACTCCAACCATAACTCAGCTCACTTTCCTCACAAGTACTTCATCAAACCTATGTTTTATGTATATAAATCACCTCAGATATATTCACTCATCTTATCTTCTCTATCAGTTTAATTTCTAATATTTATAGATATCATCCTTGTGTATCTTATATTTTAATATTACTCAACATAGTTATCTCAGTATCTGCATTTTTACAATGCTTATATATATGTTCTATTTGATTATTCAACAATCTGACGAGTCAAAAGGACAATTTCTCTTAAAATGTCTGGCTTGGGGAAAACATATTCTCTCGAGATCCTCCATCGTAGCAACTCCATGGTCGTTCTCATGCCCAAAATTGAAATTGCCAGATGGTAAAAAAGACAAAAGGGGAAAAACCTGGCCATGATCCTCCATTGTGGTAACTCCATCTAGTATTCTTGGGATCACATCCTGTGACAATTCGCCATTCATGGCTTTCTATAGCAGGATAACATATTTTCAGGGGCATTTCTCCGACCAGCTCCTCCCAACGTGCTTCAATAAGATCCATTATAGCCATAGATTGCTCGGGAGTTGCAAGAGAAGAAAGGATGGCAACACAGTTTCCCAAAGCAAACCATCGAAAATCCATCCTCGCAGGACTAACATTACCTATGAAGTAACCGCCACGAGTTGGCATAAAATCAAAAACCCAGTCGGGAATTGAATCTGGAATGACATTGAACTTATTTACTGCTGTATGCGAGTATTCCTCTGTTTTGTATCGATATATGTCATTTAGTTGGCGGAAATCAAGCCAGAAGTAACTTCTCATGTGATAACTCAATGCATGTAGACGCTTCACTATTCTTTCGATGAATTCCTTCCCTTCAGCATCATGTTTCAGCAATGCTAAAGCACATCTCAGCACCATAAAGAACAATGCTTGAATTTCAATCGGATACCCATAAATGCCCTGTATGAGATGACCATAAATTTAACACTTACGATAATGTATTCACATGTTGATGATCATTACAAAGCTCCGACAGCTATGATGAGGACATGATTATTACATAAATAATACGTGAATCATTATCTTACATTTCGAGTTGAGTAGAAGAAAAGCACATAGCTCAAGCACAACATCCATTATCTTAATTGTACTACAAAACATGCGTGTGCACATATTATATGTAAAGCGTAAGTCTTTAGGAATTGACAGCGGCATTCTTTCTTCAATCATTTGATCTGAAGTAGAGGTTTGGTTCATTTCATCATTGTTGGATTGTTTCTTGGCATATAAAATGGCAATTTAAGATTACAAGAAAGAAAATAAATTGTGAAAAAGCACATAAAATGAGAATGAAGGGACAAACTATTGACCACATACCTCATCTGAGCCCATAATTGGACACTTATCTTAAGCAATTTTTTTCCCACGCTCACAAGCACAAAGGCTGTAACGATGAATTAATAGCTGGATTCTAAGTTAAATGCTTGCACAACTAAAACAGGGGAATAAGCATCATTCACAATCAAAAAGAAGTTGTACACAAGCTAATATTAGATTGCTCATGGAAATTGATCAACCATTTACAAATTATGGAAAGACTAAGAGATCAAAAACACAAGTTGGAGTTTACTACTATTAAAAAAATGCTGGCACAGTACAACAAATGTCATGAATTAGACACGCTAAGAAGAGTTAGATGTACACAGCCATGCCATGCAATACAGATAGACTATTTACACAACTCAAACCCGTAAATTCTAAATCACAATAGAAGAGTGCCAAGGCTCACCCTCATTGTATTTCAGAAGAATAT
>JAOVVI020015753.1:0-11086 GCA_028571085.2 Nepenthes alata
TTCTTAGACGTCTCTTGAATAACTTTCGGTTCCAAAAGTCTCCTATCTCTAATCTTCTCCTAATGAATTGGGGAATGATATTTTTTTCATAGAAAGTCTCGAATGGGGCTATGTCGATACTTGCTTGATAACTATTATTGTACATAAATTCAACTAATGACAAATAGTTATCCCAATTCCCTTCATCATTAAGATCAAAATTCTTAATATATCTTTTAGAATTTAGATCATTCGCTTTGATCGTCTATTTGTTTGAGTATAATAAGTTTTGCTAAACTTTATGTTGGTTCCTAACTCCAGATACAAACTCCGCGATTTTCTTTTTCATATTACGCCAGCAAAATATCTTATTCAAATCTTAATATATTTTATTAATTTTGAGATTGATTGTATAATTGGATAAATGAGCCTCGTTCATGATTTCCTCCCTCAATTCTTCAATATCCAGCACACATATCCGTTTTGAAAACCTCAAATTTTCATTTACTTAAAAACTAAAATTCGCTATTGACTCTTTATTTAAGTCACTAATAATGTCCACCAAAAATGAATCATTCATTTAAGTTCCTTTTGTTCTTTCTAAAATCTCGGGTTGTATTTAAAAGTAGGATTAGATCATTTGTGTACCCTGGGGATGCGTTTTAATATTGCATTCCTTCATGCAGTCCAACAATTTCATCTCCTTAATCCTCAAATGAGCCATTAGATTTGTCATTCGGGAGCAAAAAGTATTAGTCATCACATTAGCCTTTCCTATTTGATATTGGATTTCATAATCAAAATCCTTCAAGAAATTCATCCATCTCCTCTGTCTCATGTTTAATTCCGTTTAAAAAAACAAGTACTTCAACACTTTTTATGATTTGAATACACCAAGAATTTTTTTCGTAAAGATAATGTCTCTGAATTTTTAATGTAAAAATCACTGTTGTCAATTCTAAGTCATGTGTTGGATAGTTTTTCTATGTACATCTTCAATTGCCTAGACCCATACACACGCATCTTCCCATGTTACATCTAGACACACCTCAGTCCAATTTTTAAAATATCATAATAGATTACGAATACTCCAAATCTTTCAAAAATTATTAGAAATGGGGCTGTCATTTAACTCGTGAAGGCTTCTCTTATAATCCTCCAACCAATTGAATTTTACCTTTTTCTTTATCAATTGGGTTAGTGGCATAACAATTCTGAAAACGTTCTCCACAAATTTTGGATAGAAACTCGCCATTCCCAAAATGCTCCTACCTTTAAATACTGATATCAGTCGGCTCTAATTGATTACAGCTTCTACCTTCTTAGGATTGACTAAAATACACTCCATTGAGATAACGTGGTCAAAAAATATGACTTTTTTGAGTCAAAACTCATACTTTTTCAACTTGGCATACAAATTCCTCTCCCAAAGCATTTGAAGTGCAATATTTACATGCATCTCATGTTCATTATCGCTCTTGGAGTATATTAGAATTTCATCAATAAATATCATCATAACTTTATCAAGTTAGGGTTGGAATACTTAATTCATCAAGTCGATAAAAGTTATAGGAATATTAATTAATTCAAAAGGCATGACTAAAAATTCGTAGTATCCATACCTTATTCTAATTGTTATCTTTGTCACGTCTTTCTTCTTGATTCTCAATTGATGGTAACCCAACTGAAGATCAATCTTAGAAATTACTCGGGCCCCTTACAATCGGTCGAATAAGTCACCAATTCTGGATAATGAGCGCATAGACCCATTGTTCCTCTTTAAAAATAATACCAGAGCACCCCATGGGAACAAACTTGGTCGGATGAAACCCTTCTCTAACAATTCTTGTAATTGCTTCTTTAATTCTTTGAGCTCTAATGGTGTCATTCTATGGGGGCCTTTGATATGGACACCGCTCCAGGCATGATATCGATTTCAAGCTCAATCTCTAGAGATGGAAGTAATCTTGGAAGATCTTCTAAAATAATCCTCAAATTCGTATATCATTGGTATTTTCTTTGCTAGAATACTATCACTCCTAATAGTAATCGCATAGATCAAATAGGCTTGACATTCACTCATCAGCAAATGTGAAGCATGCAAAGAGAAAATCATATATGGAGATTATTTCTTATATTATTCCTTGAAAGTAAAATGGTTCACAACTCGAGATCAGAAAATACACCCTCTTATGAAAATAATTTACACTACTATGTAACTAACTAACCAATCCACACCTAAAATTATATCAAAATTATGCATGTTCAATAAAATTAAATCTACCATAAACTCTAACTAATTAACCCAAATAATACACTTAGGCCATACAATGTCTATTACTGAAGAAGATCCCATGGGTGTTGATACTACTAATAAAAATTCATAATTTTTGGGGGTAATAATAAATAATAAACAAATTTAAGAGATACAAATAAATATATTAACCCCAAATCTAAAAGTATATTAGTTAAAATTTTTAAAATTATAAGTTTCCTTTCATCACCGATGGTGATGCTTCCACATCTTGAGCCGTCACCATAAATATTTTTCTCAAAATACTTAACTTCCTCCCGGTTTGTCTCAAGATATGTGGGCAGTCATTGATAATATGGTCAGATTGGCCATAATATAAGCACATTCCCATAAGCTTATAGCATGGTCTCTCTTTATGAGAATTTTTACAATGAGGGCACATGAGTTTTGGTTATTGAAAGCCTAGTGCAGCCTAGAGTTTAGTTTTTTTCTTCCCTTTATCCATTGACTTAGATCTTTTGTGGGATTATCCAAATCTCAGACTTTGGCCTCCTCGACTGGCAAACTTCTTTTTAAATAACTTCTTTCTTTCTAACACTTATATAAATATGAGAGCTCGATCCAACACTTCTCTATAAGTCCTAAAATTTAAGGTTACAAGTTGCCTTCAGATTATATCATTCAAGTCTTACAAAGACTTCCTCACTCTCCTTGCCTCATTATGAACAATGTAGGTAGTATAGCAAGATAACTCGGTGAACTTGGCATCACACTTCGTTATGGTCCGAATTTCTCATACCAAAGAAAATACAAATAATCTTTTGTATTTTTTCATACTAAAGAAAATATCCTTACTCCTTTCATAAATTGTAGAGTTTTTATCATAATTGTTAGTCGTATTTTGTATTGGCATATTCCGTGACTGTGTCGGGTTGCTTATTTGGTCGTTCGTCGTACATTTTCATGTGTTTGGAAGAACTTCATTAGATTTTTGTTCGACAATTATCATCGCACCTCTCCCGGTAACCACGGCTGCTCGTCGCCCGACCCGCGTTCGAGCACTGCTCACAGACTAGTCGGAGCTCAAGGCATACTCAAATCTCTCTTGTGAGCCAATTCCCAAGAACCCAAGCTTGAGGCATGCTCGATCCACGCTCAAGCGTCATATCTAGTAAACCCTCACTCGATGATTGCTCTCCACGTGCTCAAGCCTATTAACCTTCTGGGCAACGTCAATGGCGTGGATACTAGGTTCTAATGGTGTAGGGCAATTCAAGCGGCTTGTGAGGGAAGATTGATTTAAAGATTAGAATGTGTCCAATTTTATTGCCGTGGATAAATCTAAGGAGTTTCTTAGTAGAGATCACAAGACGGGAGTAAATCGACTAGGTTAACGTGTCTGTACCACCCGATTTGTAAGTTAATTTTTATAGTGGATATCTTTCCTGACCGTTAAAACTCGGAGAATTTTTCTCGATAGCCGTGGTTATCATATTTTTCCTACATCACCAAAAATTGTCTCCTTTTTATTATTATTTATTGTGTTACTATTTATACTTGTTATTATTCATATCATCTAAATTTAAATATTTTTTACGTGTATTGAATATTTATATTTTCACTGCTTTTGTAAATTTACTAAGGGGTCGAAACTTTTATTGTGTTTCAGAATAAAAAGTTTCCTTCAATTGGTAATAGAGAATTATCCCAATCCACGACCCCCAATGTAGATGTATACGAGTAGATCTCTGTCCGTTCTTCCTTTCTTTGATGGGAGCAATTATGCCTATTAAAAAGTTCGTATGAGAGCCTTCCTCAAATCATTGGATGAACGCGTGTGGACTGGCACCCAAATTGGGTGAACTCCACCCAAAAATACTTCAGGTGATTAACCGAAAGCTCTATCCTTATGGACAAAAAAGTGCTTAATTTGTACAATTAAAATAGTAAGGGGCTATATGCCATTTTTATGGTGATATCCCCCAAAGAGTGTAAATGCATATCTATATGCGAGACCTTTAAAGATGCATGAGACATTCTTGAGATTACTCGTGTAGAAATAAAATTAATAAAAAATTTAAAATTACAAATGCTTACAATTGGATTTAAAGAAATCCGAATGAAGGATGATGAAACATTCGATGAATTTTATACACAATTAAATGATATTATAAACTCCACATTTAATTTAGGAGAACGAATTTCTAAAAATAGAATTGTTAAAAAATATTTTAGATCGCTCCCTGAGCGATTTAGGTCTAAAGTCACAACAATCGAAGAAAGTAAAGATCTTGTTAAAATAAAGATTGAAGAACTTGTAGGATTTTTTTAAACATATGAGCACACACACTTCCATCGTCAAAGAAGAATAAATCGATTACTCTAAAATATGTTAAGTAAGAGAGAGACCGTGACTCCGATGAGGAGTCAAATAGTGATGAAGATTTTACCTTATTTATTAAAAATTTTAAAAAAATTTTAAAGAAAAATAAAACTTTATCTGACAAACCAAATATGGATTTAAAAATATCACTTAAACCTAATAAAAAAGATCGACACGAAATTAAAGAATCCAAGTTAAAAAAATACCCAATGAGTTCAATGTCATAAGTGTCAAGGTTTTGACAATTATCGTGCTGAATGCCCAAATTTTAAACGCCAACGAGTCAAGTCCTAAAAGCTAATGTGACCTTGAGCGATGATGAAGAAAAAGATATTGAAAGATGCTTTGAAGATGGCCATGTCAAGTATGTGACTTTTATGACCTCGATGTGTCGAAATAATGAACGTCTAGAAGAAAATCTTAATTAATCCGATGACTCTGAGAATGAGTCAGAAGCTAAATTTTGTGACCTTTAGGATGTTTATGATAGATTTTTTAAGGAATGATTACAGATCAAGAAAACTAATGTGTCGTTAAAGTATAAACTGACAAAAATGAAAAAAAATTAACTCTTAAATTCGTATTAGATACAAAAATCCAAGAAGTTAAAAAATTTAATTGCTCATTTACCAAAAAGATCAAGACTTTTGAATCTAATCTTGAGGCTGCTTGCAATGATCTGAAAGAATTTTTCAAATGGGTCCAAGTAATTGGGTCATATGCTCGATTTGAAAAAAAATCGGAGGAAATAAAACTCGGTTGGGTTATTCAGAAAATACCTTGCAAACCAATGTTAATTTTAAAATTGTATAAGGTCGAGTTACTTCCATCCCAAGACAAAGTAGCACATTGTCTACCTGTATTGATCAGTCGTCAAGGGTTTCCCCAGAGAATTGAGCCAATACACAAAATGTTCAAAACTTAACAAGTAGGCAAAATTTTAGCTTTAATTTTATTAGGAAGCAAAAGTATAATTCTGACGTCAATGCTAAATTAGTCCCAATATGTTATGGGTGCGGCATTATTGGTCATATTCTCCTCTACTGCCCCATAACATTGCGTTAAAATAATTTTCAGTTAAATCCAAGGTTAGAGCATCTCATTCATCGCATCAACCTTCTAAATGATCAAGTGATAAATTTAAACAATATTATAAAATGTGGTAAGAAAATATGAATCAAGAAGAGTGAGCTCCATTACCCTTTGGTCATTCATGACAAAAAGGGGGAGTAGATTTCTATCTTAGAGTAGTGTTTTAATATTTATTTTAGGGGGAGATAGGGGGAGGTTATTCGTGTTAGGGGGAGTTCTTCTCTGACTAGTTATTATCATTTTCCTTGTTAATTCATGGTTCTCCTACGCTCTGATATATTCTATTTGTCTCCTGCTGTTATTTTTCTATTATTATCTATTTTTGTAGTGACTATAGTTGTCCAGAAATAGCAGCTCTTCCCTAGCACACAGCAGCTCGGCAGCTTTCATATATTTTTTGTACTTTATTATGTATTGTGTCGATTGTACCTACGAGTTAATTTTCATGAACACGAGTTCTATTTCGGTGGTGTCTAAACCTGTGATTATTTTATATTTTATTTTCTTCTTTTGTATGGAGTTTTGTCACAGAATTGTCAAAGGGGAGATTGTTAGTTGTATTTTTATCTTGACATATTTTGTGACCATGTCGGGTTGCTTGTTTGGTCATTCGTCGTGCATTTTCACATGTTTAGAAGCTCTTCATCAGATTTCTGTTTGAGGATCTTTATTGCACCTCTCTCGGTAACCATGGCTGTCCGTCGCCCGACCCGCATTCGAGCACTGCTCACTGAGTAGTCAAAACTCAAGGCACGCTCGAATCTCGCTTGAGAGTCGATTCCCGAGAAGCTGAGCTCGAGGCACGCTCAAGCACCATATCTAGTAAGCCTCCACTCGATACTTGCTCTCCACACGCTCGAGCGCCAAAAATAGTAGACCCCCACCCGACACTCGCCTTCTTCGCACTCTAGCGATGCTGCGTGTGATCGTGAAATCTTAGCAAGCACCCACCACACACTCGAGCTATGCCCCAGCACCACGGTTTGCTTTCCTCCAACGGCTACATTTTTTACCTATTTTTTAAACGTCCTATATATACATGTCTTATATTTTAACCCTAACAAGTTGGGGAACAACCTTGGAGTAGCTTCTATCTTGAAAAACATCTCATCTTTGTGCTCCATATTTGAGAAAACTCCACTCCAACGATTGTACTTCATTGACAAAGTTTTTTTTCCACATCGTACTTTATCCTATACACCTCTTCCCGCATAATAACCTTCGGGGCAACGTCGGTGGCAAGGATACTAGGTTCCAGCAGTGTACGGCAATTCAAACAGTTCGTAAGGAGATTGACTTGAAGACCGGAAGATGTCTGATTCCATTATCGTTGGCAAATCCATAGAGTTTCTTGGTAGGGATCATAAGATGGGAGTAAATCGGTTAAATTAGCACGTCTGTACCATTCAATATGTAAGTTGATTTTCATAGTAGATATCTTTCCTAACCGTTGAAACCCGAAGGATTTTTCTCAATAGTTATGGTTATCGAACTTTTTCTTTGTCACCAAAAATTCTCCTTTTTATTATTACTTATTGCATTACATTTTATACTTGTTATTGTTTATATCGTCTAGATTTAAATATTCTTTACGTATGTTAAATATTTATATTTTTACTACTTCTGTAAATTTACTAAGGGGACGGAACTTTTATTGTGTTTTAGAATGAAAAGTTTCCTTGAATAATTCTTTCAAATACTTGTCATAAAAAGTCTCAAATTTTTGCATAAACTTGAATATTTAAATTTTAAAACATATAAAAATTACATTATAAAATTTTTAAATGTATGGATTGTTTACAATAAAAAAATTGTAGAAAACCAATAAGAATTTTTATGATTCAACATCTCTTTTCAATCAACAAACATGCAAGGATAATTTATGACAATTCCAAGATATACAAGACATATATTTGAGAATTGAAAATATGTTAGACATTATATACGAAAATCAAAATATATAAGAGCAGTAAATTAATTTTCAACACATGCATGAGTAAAAATGTAGAAAACTTACTTGTGAACACATTATATGTGAATTTAGAATATAAATTTCATAAAAATTATGAACAAGGGGAATAAGAGCTCATACATATGGAGTACAAACAATCTAATTATGAAAATATAATATATATATAAATATTTAAAATAATAAATACTCAATGAAATAAAAAAATTTATAGCAAAAGTAAGAGGTTTCAGATATACTTACCTTACCTTCAAATTTATTAAATATTTTTTTTTACTTTACTTCAAATGTATTCCTCTAACATTTTCTCTCTCATCTCTCTTCTCCTCGTCTCTTTTTTTCTTTTCTCTCAAAATCTGATAGAAAATGATTTAGAATCAATTGGACGTGACTTTTATAAAAGGCCGGCGAACATGCATACTTAGGCGCATATCGGGCGCCATTGCAAAATATTGTGGCACACGAGCGTCACTTCATGTGTATATCAGACGTTGACAATCTGTCAAAAGTGTGTATGAGTGTCCCTCGGGTGCACATCGAACACGACCAATCTACTCAAAATGTGCTTCAGCTCCGATTAGGCGTCTTTCAAGCACAACCTATCTGCCTAGAACATGCAAGTGCACGCATCAAGTGTTGTTTAGATGTCATTCAATCCTCTGTAAGCCGATCCATTATTAACTTTGACCCGTTTTTTTCGTTTGACCTTGAAACTTTGTCCTTTTAACTTAATTACTCATGGTTAATGAACATAGAATTGCGAAAGAAAAAATAGACACAATTTTAATATATTTATGCCAATATATTTCAAAATTGATGTATACTTAGAAAATTGATTTGACTCATAATCTATATCAAGTGTGATATAAAATTTTAAACTAATTTTTTGTACAATGTGAATAAAAGCAAGAGGCAAAAAGAACATCAAGAAAATTCCACTAGAAAACTCTTTCGACATTAACATGAGTAAAATATTCTAAAATAATTGATGAATAAATATAAAATATTAATATAATTAGGAAAAAAATTTACCAGATCTAATACATTGAGCATGAAGATTGAGGTATATTCAAGTCGCGCGATCCTTTCAAAAATAGAAGTCCTACCACCCTTACCTTCTATCTATTTGGATCTATTCAAGCCTTAGATTTGAGTTGGGTATATCCAAATCTTATATGTAGATTAGGCCTATTTAGGCCTTAGATTTGTGTATGTGCAACATGAATGGTTTGCCATAATCGATATCAATAAGGTAGCGACAAGGCTGAAGGTCAACGGAGAGGCGGTCGATAGGGGGCCTAACTTGAGCTCAAACGGGCGGCTAGGCACTAGCAAGGTTGTGATGCGACTAGAAGGGCGATGAAGCTGACGGGCTGGAGCATGCAGTAAATTTGAGTTTGGATGCAGATGGTGACGAATTTTAGCTCAAGCACTTAGCCGACCATGGATTAGGAAACTTGGTGCGGGTGACAAAGTAAGCACCAACATGGCGCCATTTGACTGGGTGCTGGCTAGTGGGTGGTGCGGGTCGCAAGGTCATGCTCAGGTCCCCCCCCCCTCCCTCTCATGGTTTAATTCTTCTCATGGTCTTGACTTTTCTTAGGCTTGGACTCTTTGTAGTCCCTTACTTTTTCTTAAATACGAAGGACCGGAGAAGTCTTCATAGTAGAGTAAGAACAAAATTTTAATAGTAAACTAATTAAAGAATATTAAAGATGAAGTAGCCTTCTATTAATAAGCAGATGATACACATTGAGTTTATTGGTTGGTTAGTCATTGTAAAGTCGTACGATTGGCCGAGTGACCCACAGGTGGGCTCCTAATTAGCCTTCCCGCACAGAACCTTATGATTGGTCGAATGACATGGGCTGAGGTTTCTAATTAGCTTATTTATTTTGGGTCTATATTTAGTTATTTATTTACTCATTTGGGCCTTTAATTTTTTTTATTCAGGTTATTAAGTTTTTTTTTATTTGGGTTTTTTTTTTATTTTTTATTCAATTTTGATTATTTTACAAAGGCCAATAAAAATAATATAAATTTTAAAAATAGAAAATAATTTTCGAAATGAATGACCTTAATTTCGTTTTAGAGAATAAAAGTCATAGCCAAACTCGAAATGTAAATATAAGAGTCCACGTTGTGCGGCAGAACCTTCAAAACTTTGACGGCTTCGCAATCAATCCACATATGTTTGGTTTAAATTGAAAAATATATATTTTTTTATATTATTTATTTATATATTTATTTTTATTATTTTATATAATTAATTAATGATAATTAAAAATAAATATCGTCGAGATATATTTTTTATTATAAGAGAAAGTAAAAATAAACAAATCATATAAAAGTTAGTTTATTTATTGCAAATAATTGAAAATATTAATTAGCATCCCTACTCACATGCATTCCCATCTTCACCTAAGCCACCCATCGTGAAGTCACCTAACCGTTGTCCATGGTCCGCCGAGCTCGTCAAGGTCAGGTAGCGGTCAATAAATACTAGTCAATGGTCAAACGGCTAACCATCTTGGCCACAAATGGTAGTATCGTCATCTTATCATTTAATATTCATATTTACTTCAAATCTAAATAGTTATTCAAATGAAAGTAGACTGAATTTTTGAATCTATAAATCTGGATATTATATACCATAATACTTAATAAAAGGTCAAAAAATATAAAAACTCATTCCCTGAAATATCCTTTGATATTCCTGTCAAAAAATCTATCTTTAAAATGGAAAGATGTTAAGAGATTGATGAAAAAAGAGTAAAAAATTAGAGGATTTTGCTCAAAAATTTCTAGGATTTGCAAATATATAAAGGCTTAGAGCTTTATACTTAATTTTTTTGGTAATTTTTCTCTTCTGCTTTATTTAACAAAAAGAAATAAATATTTTTATAATCTTATTATTAATCAGTTTATCATTTTTAAATATGAATAATTGTACATTAATTGAGTAAGTACATTAGTTGAAAATATTATATTAACTTATAATCATTTATTACGACTAACAATTTAAATTTATTAACTGACCGGCCATTCAATGACTCGATCTTTTATATTACTAACAGTTCGACCATTTGATTATTTGATTGTTTGGTCGATTGATCCGTTTTTTTTTTAATTTAGGTTCAACAATTTGGCTAATCCATATTTATTTAAAGGTCTTTATTTATGAACCCCATAAATCATTAAATTGGACCGGCCTTGCCCTAGACCATACCCAACAAAAGTAATATTCCTTTGCATGAATCAAATTATATGATGCTTATTTTTTTTCTTATTTTTTGTAATATTTGATATTAATATTTTTAATTTTATTCAAATATTAAATTATCAAATATTTATCCCATTGGATGTTTCATCTATTATTTTATTTTTTATAAGATTATTAATATGAATA
>JAOVVI020015754.1:0-11086 GCA_028571085.2 Nepenthes alata
CTCATCTTGGTAGGACAGAAGAATCTCGACAGAAAAGCAACAGCTTGGCAGAACAGAAGCATCGCGGCCATACAGAAGAATCTTGGCAGTTAGAAACAAGTACAATCTCGACTGTGCACATGTGTGTGAGACTAACAAAGAATATATGAGAAGGATATATGAATACCAAAGCAGCAATTCAAACGTAACTGGAAATGTAGTCGACAAGTCGGTCGGGTGGTTGTAGCGTCCGATTGCTCCATCCGGCGCCTTGCCCCAAACCACCGTAATTTTCCAAGAAGTGTCATCAAATAGTGGTGTCGTCTCCAGGTGTGCCCCTTCAGGAAAAACTTCATTATGAAGCCGTGGGATGAGAGACAGCTCAGCTACAAGAGTGGCTAGCAATTTTGCCTGTCCAATTATCGAGACATGGAGGTGAAATTGTCGGCTAATAAGACTTTGCTCGATGCCCCAATTTGATGCGCACAGTGCTTGTAGTTGAAGACAAGATGTTGCGTGTAACGCTCGAAGTTGCAGATGAAAGGAATCTCGGTTTAAGCTACAGTTGGACCTCGATTCTGTGCTACAGAGCACCCGAGGTGTAATGAACCGAGGTGATGGAGCAGGACAACGCAGAGAGTAGAGAAGCCACTGTCGCTTCTTTCCACACAAGAATGGTTGTCCATAAGAATCCAGCATACTTTTCTCAGGAGTTGGAAGAACAGAGGAAGTCATAGACATCAATGCTTGAGCAAGAGTCGATTCTTTCGACTGCGGTGCCTCATCATCTCCACCGAGGTTACCAAGGCCCAAACATTTTACATGCGTCTTCCTTGACTCAGCCAAGTCAGCACCAGCAGAGTCCTTTGCGGTTTTGAATGACAGAATTTGTTTTGGGGTGGAAGGGTTTGCAGGTAGAGAAAAATGGAAGGGGTTACTTGTGTTTAATACCGCAGCAATCGGCTCGCCATCTAGCTCAGCAACCGGCCAATCGGCGTGTTGCGGTACAGTTGTCTGCAACTCGTGGAACTCCTTCGTCATTACTGGTAAGCTAGGGATGGCACAAAATTGTGAGATTTCTTTGGGGGGCAGACGACGATGAGAGGACGGGATGATAATTGAAGCAAATTTTGTAGATGATCAGGAATGGTGGTCGCTTCGTTGTTGCTCGATTCCGACCAGAGAGTGATGCATTTCAGCCATGGAACACTGGATCTGTGCCGTGGTGGAAGAAAAATTGGTGAGTTGTTCTGTGTGTCGTTGAATGATCATTGTCTGCCGGTGGACGGTCCCTACCAGGCTCTTCATCTCCTTCGACAGCCTTGCGACAGCAGCTTCCAGCGCTTCGAAGGCTTGTTTTTTGGCCATCGTCTCCTTTGCTTTTCTCTCAATGAAAGCACCAAATGATGCGTGCTTCTCGGCCATGACTGAAAGATTCATCGTCAATGGAAAACGGAGTGAAGGGTGAGGGGAGTTCTAGCGGAGGAAGACGATAGAAGGAGGGCGATTAGGGTAAGGAGAAATAGACTAAGGGAAGAGGGAGAGGAAAACAGAACGAGAGAGGAGAGAGTAGGGGGAGGGGGAGAGAGAGAGAGTTGATACAAACAATATCATATCCTCCAGTATGTGCTTCTCAGTACATATATAGGGGGAACGGGGAACGGTTAACGTAAAACGGGAACGGGGACGAGAAACAGACAACGAAAATAAAAATAGAAAATAAGATCTGTTACATTCGATTCAACTGTAGGGTGTATGGACGCGTACGTAACATTGTCGTACGTAACAGCCGTCAAAACATTTCTGTGATATCGGAGACAATACTCTGGCACAACAAAATCACCAATCCATCTGAAGCCAAACTACCCCAAGAACGAGAAAGTGTAAAGTAAAGTAAGTAGAAATTAAAGTAAAAAGAAGGAATAAATAAGAACAAAACCTATGATGATCTTCAATAATTAATCCCAAAATCTAAAAACTAGGCGAAATGTTCTTAGCCTTAATAATTATTGGGTTTTGATCAATTTTTTGTGAGTGTTATAACAAATAGATAGTTATCAAAAAGTTCTGCGATATTCATGCAAGGATTACGATATAATTGATGCAGACATCATCAACTTTCAAATATAAGAAATTTGATTTTATTTAATCAGAAAAGATCAGATTTGATTTGATTTTAATTTTATTTGAAAAATTTTATTTTGTAAGATTTTATTGAGAAAGTTGTCATATTATTTGTTAATTTTAAGAAACCATTAGTTAAAGAATTATATTTATTTTTTATTTTACCTAGAATAAAAATTCTCTATATAATGATCATAGATCTAATATTATATGTATGATTAACGAGTTGAATAAAAATTAAATAATTATGATTCTTTTTTCTCTGTTTGGAGTTTTATTTTATTATTTTTTTCTTAATTGAAAATAATTTTTTACGTTAAAAATTTTATACATTATTGTATTTCTTATACTCAAAAGTTTAATTGTTAAAGGTTCAAATTTTATTTTATTGTGTCGAATTGTGTGTATACAGATCAAACCCCAACAACAATCTAACCCGCATACTAATTTGTAAGAAAAGTAAGGCCAAGAAAAAACAAATAATATAACAAAAGCGAAAATGACGTATGAGATAACTTCATCATATTCTCATGACATTAGGTAAAGAAGCACTTCTCATGGGCAAAATTGGGATTTGAGTGAATGGAAATTATTGAATAGAATTCGTAAATTAGTCAATAAAAGACGACGTAACCTCCTCCATTCAAAATGAGTTTTAGCAACAAAAATCTCCACAGCGGACAAGTTTAGATGCCATACAATGGGAGATAGTACAAAAAATTAAAATTAGTATTGATGGGTATGGAAAAAAATAGGCCAATTCTTTACTTAGGTGAATAAAGGGTCCAAATGTCAAATAGCTCAATAGAAATTGCCACAAAACCTATTAGATAATAGCGTTCGAAACTCTAGAATGTCTGAATTAAAAGGTAATGTCTGAACAGTTAGATATTAAAAGATCATAATAAATAGCCGAATCAATATTGAACCTGAAAATTATGAGATCCTGTCATTAAATAGAGACGATTATTATACCTGAAATTTGTCGAAGTGACGTCATATACACATATCGATCCCAGGTACTAATTAACCAAATGGTACTCTTTAAGTTATAAATAAAGTCTCTCCCCAGAGAGAGCCAAAAAAAAAAGAAAAGAGAAAAAATACTACTCAATTAGACAAGTACGTAAAATGAGTATAAACCTTCAAACATATACTCAGCACCGTCTTCTCTCATTCCCTATATTGTTTTCTTCAACATCTTTCCATATCTATTAAAAAGGATCACTGCCTTAAATGTCAAAGGATACATTAAAAAATGAATGCTATATACCTCTTACCTCCAATTTATTTATTGTGGTGTGTAAGATTCTGATTCATAGCTATAAAGACTGGACCTGTTTATAATCAGATATCCATGCGAAGCAATTGACTCTCTAATTGGTACGACAATTCAGATTCTCGATACATATCAAGCATTATTGCTATATACTGTACTCAAGACAACACATACAAAATAGCAGAAGTTAGACCTCGTATCAGTCTCGCATCTTCAAGCGCAACAGTGAGATATTCTTTCCCCTGTCTCGCATGTCCCCATCTTTTAGTGCTGGATTTCTCTGTACAGAACAAACCACCAATCTATTTTATATAGAAGTGGCCCAGCACTACTCGAGCATCCATTATAAGTGCCTCGTGTGCCATCATTCAATTGGAATGGGAGATTTTGCTCCGCGGAGCAGAATTTTTATCCTTAAAATAATTTTTTTTTTATTTTAAATTCACATCAAACAGAAAAAAAAAATTATTTTTAGAATAAAAATTCTATTTCGCGAAGCAGGATTCCAATTCCCATTCATTGAGCCCATCTGGCAAACACGTGCTAGTCGTGTTTGAAACGTCAAAGTTCTGCCAGTTTTCCACTCTAGCAGTAATTACACACTACTCCATAATATACCAAAAAAAAAAAAAAAAAAGCTATGTGTTTATTATACAAACTTTGTGGGTGAAGATTTTAGAAATAGAAATAATATTCATTCTATTCATTTACGGTTCTTCTATTTTGTCTATTTTAATTTTTTTTAATTTATTATTTATTTCTTATGTATTTAATTATTTTAAAGACTGAATTATAAAAATATAATATATTGTTAAGATGATCGATATTTATCATATAGCAGAAGGTAGACGCAGAAGTTCATAAATGGGGTATTCAATGCCAGCGTTCGCTGTCTCTGAGGTGTATATGATAAGCCTTTGTCAATGAAATTGGTGGCTTGTAGAAAGAAAATTCAAAACTACACGACTTTTTATTTTGTTGATTTAGACTTATAATTCTATCATTTAATGTTTTAGTTCAAAACCAAGATTAATCCCCCCTTTTCCCTTTGATAGCGATTTTATACTAACTAATTGTTAGTTTTGTTAGCTTTCTTTCTTGACAAGTAATTGATATTATTGCAAGCATTGTAGATAAATGTATAAGGTATTAGAACTCTCCTGCATAAAATCACATACGATATGTCCCTAAATTTAAATTATTGTACGGATTATGGAGTCTCCTGGTCTTCCACGGCGGGTCAAGTTCAGGCAAGTTCGGTTTTCATCTCTGATAATTTGAATCTTACGTAACATAAGGAACAGACGAGAGGTCAGAAAATTGGTGGGATTCACTCTCCGATTTATTATCAAATGTTCAAGTTAGATCTTTTTCTCAAAGAAAAGAAAGATAGAAGATACAATGTGCTATGATGCATGGGTGAAGGGAATGAGAGTAATAGAGGAAGTCTTGGCTCCGGCAGTTGCGCTCGACGGGAAGTGATTTATGAATGATGACAGAGGGCTGGGCTCTAGAGCTGCGCCCGACGAGTAGTTTGCAAGTGGAATCTGAGGGTTTGGCTCCGATGGATACACTCGTAGAGAGCGACTTTTTAGAAAGAGAGAGATGAAGTCTTTTCTAAGGTTTGACAACTTTGAGAGCGAGAGAGGTAGAGAGCTCCTTATTTTTTTTTTTGGGCAAGTGGTAGCCAGAATTGTCTCCTCCTTTTTCACTTGAAGGGATGAAGGGTATTTGTAATGTTAGTGTTGAGCTAACTTTGGTGCCAAGGCTGCTGACAGCTATCCTGTTAGGATTCATCAAATTGTCCCAGCCATCGTGGAGGCCGCCAATATCAGTTGTCATTTTGGAGTGATTATGTGACAATTGGTGGTCATCACCGGACACCTGTCAGTCTGTACTGCCGGTAGCTGTTGGTGTCGCATGCATGCATATGTTGTAGCGACCAAACTATCGATCTCGAGGCTCCTTGTGCCGCGATTGGCTGGTCCGCCTGAGCTGTCTGTTGGGCTTGTTTGACACTTGTCTTTATTTACTCGTGATGAAATGGGCCGTGATCGTGTCGATCGTCGTGTCTCCTGGGCCTCGTGCCTCACCGGATCTCCATGGGCATTATTGTCCTTGGCATGCTGACAGATGGGATTAGTGCTGGATCTACCCATAGTACTAAAGGATCCATCAACACTTATTGAATAAATTATTAAAGTAATTTAATATTATAATTTTTAATAATTTTATTATATTTTATTAGATGAGCTATTTTTTAAATTTATCCAATCTTTAATAAAAAAAATATTTAAATAATTAATAAATTAATTATTTGTATACTCTATAAATTATAGGACTATTATCTAAATTTTATGAATCTTTTGAGCAGCAATTTGTCGTTGACTCGGTAATTTAAATCAAAATCATTAAAATTAAACAAAAATATGCTCAACAGACTCCGAAGGGCTTAGCAAAATACGCAACCGTCACCAGCCACTCTCCTACGATCGTAGGCCAACTCTCCATCTAGGGAGCCCTCCATCTAGGAGGCCCTCCTTCCAGGCACCATGCCATCTGTCCAGGAGGCCCTCCATCCAGGAGTGATACCCTCCATCTAGGAGGCCTTCTGTCCATGCACCATACCTTAGTGCCATGCCCATCATTCGGAAGCCATTCTCTCCATCCAGGATACCCTCCGTCTAGAAGTCATAACCACTCTCCATCCAGGCACCATGCCTTCTATCCAAAAGGCCCTCCATCTAAGATCCATGCCCTCCATCTAGGATCCATCCACTCCATCCAGAAGACCCTCTGTCCATGCGCCATAGCCTCCATTGAGAAGGCCCTCCATTCAAGTGTTATATCCTCCATTTAGGAGTCGCATTTCATTCAGGAGGTATCCTCCATCCAAGAGCCACCATCCATTCAGGAGGGTTGCTTTCTTTCCAAGAGCCATCCTCCATCTAGGATGCCTTCCCTCTATCCAGGAGGTCTATCCTTTATCCAGGCAGCCTACTTTTTACTCAGGAGCTCAATTCTCTACCTCAAAAATTGCCCCTTGATTGGGTGCACAGTCGGAGCTCTATCCTCAATCTCATAAGTCGCCCATCAGTTGGGTGTACCTCTAAGACGCCCCTTAGCTTAGCGTATCTCTTAGCCACCTCCCAATCGGGTGTACTCGCACTTAATTTCCCATCGCATGTATCCATGTGTCTTTCACATCATCGCAATTTTTTGTCCATTAGAAAATATTTTTGACTAAGTGTCGGAGGATAAATTGAAAATCAAATTCCGCAAATCCTTTAATCTCTTATTTTTTTAGTTGTATTATGCATGACCTATGTTACCAAAGATGGAGACTAGGCCGCCTCAATTTGATCCGACGTGAAAGATTAGGTGACTCCCTAATACATACGATAATCAGAACTTATGATCATATTATTGGCACCATTTGTGAAAACGATTGAAAAGTCTACCACCATAATTATAAGAACAAACACGGTCAGCATCATAGGTGTGGGCCAATGCACCAACCGGAGACATTGCCCCCATGGCAACGACCCTTCCTTGGGTAGTTATGCCGATGGACGACCGACTCCCAACATGCAGTCATTCACAGCCCCGTCGGATGCCCTGATCCTATCAACCCCAAACTGTCTACACCCGTCCGAGGGTGTAATGCTGTGGGCTCCACCCTTCAACTTTCAGGCGATTGGAGAAAGTGATCATCCTTAGAGGATTCAAGGGCCTGACAACCACGAGGCCCAGGTGGCCCCAACAATAGGGTCAAACTACAACTGGACAGCCGACTGAGTCGCTAGAGGCAGGCAGAAGGCTAGGACGCCCTTAGGTGCAGAGAGCTTTACCCCTGCATGCAGCCTCCCATGCCAGAAAACGTTGCCCACTTGTCGACCAAAGTTTTCTCCCTTCTGGCACCCGCAGGTTACACATTAACAAATGAGTGCAATCAATGCTTGTGCCCTAGTCAGCACATCGGTCGGAGATATCACATCCTATGGTGATGACCCTACGGATAGCAATGGCGATGTTTGGCCTACCTTTGGCGAGTGTGCATCCGACACCCAATAGGACATCATGCTTGGACTGCTTTGGGCTCCATGCGACCGCTTGGACGGGCAGTTGCTAGTGGCTCCTTCCTCCCATGCACAAGTCTTAACGCTCTCAAAAGGGGAAGCCAAGGAAGAGACCGTTTGCTAAGAAAAATCTCATTCGCTTGATGACCTCGATATTTGGAAAGATTTGAGTGACAGGGCTCACTTTCTAAAGGAAGTTTGACTCGATCCTGGAATGTAAGACAAAGGCACAGAGCGGTGATACCTTTGCTATTCTCGAAATGACCAGTGACCTTCCAACCTTAAAGAAGACTCTTGTGACACTGGCAGGCACCCAATTGTCCCCTTGCGGGGGCTGGAGGATTGATTCAGAGAAACCTCCAGAGTGTTTGGCCCTTTACTTGCGAACGACCTCGCTGGAGCAAGAGGCCAAACCCAGGGGGTTGGCAAGGTTGATCCCATGATAGTGCCACGCATCAACCCCTCATCGGGTAGTTATGCTGACGGATGAAAGACCCCAAAGCATGTAGGTGATTGGTGTTCGGATGAGCTCCCCTTTCGGACCATACGTGTCCATCTGAAGGTGCAATGCTTAGGGCTCTGCCCTCCAACAACCTGACAATCAGCGTGGACTAGCATCCGTAGAAGAGCCAGTGGCTTGACGACCTCATAGCTCGGGCGGCCATAGATGACAAGGTCTAACGCTGGCTAGAAGACTAAACAAGTCATGAGGTGTGGAATGAAAGCTTAGAGCAACATGATCCGCGCCGCTCCCACAACTACAGGAGACCCCTTGCTTCAGAAGGAACTCTATGCAGCCTCACAGGACACCTTACCAACTTGGCCAGGTCACCATTCAAGATGAGGATTTGATCATCTCTATCTTCTTGCAACATTTGGGAACTCCACATGAAATTCGGTGTCTGAAGTTCCGATCTGATGCTTTGCCTGGATCACCTTTGCACTTCTCCGGACTCCCATGGGCATTGTAAGTTCCCCACGTAGATCTGAAAGTAGTCTTGAAATCCCTCCAGGAAGGTCGAGCCATCGGTCCCCCTTTTTGCCTATGGTGTTTTACGCCTAAAGACGCTTCCCTCTCATCGACAAAATCCACCCTCGGTACCTGCGGGTTGCCTATTGGTAATGAGAGCTTGACATCCGAATCAGGTAGCCAACCCATGGCCTTCCCCCAGCAGAAGCAAGCACAATCCGACATATATGCCTAAGTCGTCCCCAATAGCCCTAGCACTCAACCAGCAAGCAGAACTGCATCCTCGAAGAAAGGGCCACTGAGATCGGGATCCCCAACTCGGCCGCGGTCATGGTGTCGATCTGTTTGCCCAGCCTGTCAGCTGACGGGTCCTCTGCCCTAGCATCAGAGTCTGCTGGGGGCTCCTCGCCCCTAGTTCGTTTAGTCGACCCACCAGCAGCAATGTGCGACAAGGACCCTTCCAATGAATGCAAAGTGTAGCCTGCTCCTATAACTCAAACGATCGGCTATCTTGATGCGGAAATCCCCTAGCGGGCATAGCGAAGGCTTCCTTTTTGTCTTTTGGAGACCGACCAAGTCACATCAATACCGAACTTAGGTGCCCCTCAAATCAAAGGCTCCGATAGGGAGGTCTAAGATTGGCCTGGATTCCTCCAAATAGAACTGATTCCTTTGCTCTTTGCTTCTTCAAGCATATTTTCTTTAGAAGGTAGCAAGTCGCCACACGTCTTCCCGAAGCACATCCTTGCAGCAAGGCGATCTGATCTCGAGCCCAAAGTCTTCCCTCCGCAACCTCTTGGACCACGCCCGAGACTTGAATGACTTACAGTCAAAGTTGATGTCTCGTTCTCGACTTTACGGGACCTCAGCTCCTTGAAATGAGCTGACCAGGAACAACGAAGCTCGCGGACGTCACAATTCCCACACGACAGCTCTGCCTTCTACTGTAGCCCGTTGGCAACTAGTGATGCCCTAGTGCACTATTTCCTGAGGATGAAAAGTCGACAGATCCAGACCCTGGCCGATTCGAGGCTAATCCAACTGACCCATACCCTGACCTAGCATTAGGGTAGACTACCACGAGTTGGACAGTCAGAAGATTGAGACACGCTAGTTGGCCGAATATCAAGTCACCAAGAAGTTAAGTAGCAAAAGATGCTCGACCCTGACTGTCGCGTGGTGAGCTCGGCCGACCCATGTCCCTTTCAAGCGTGGGGATGAGTAGCCACGAGCTGAACCCTCCATAAGAACAAGTTTTTAGTACGCTAGATTGCCATACCACTAGAACGGCATAGCCCGAGCGGCCGAAGGCACCATCTGAACACTTCAATCATTCACATATTGCAAGAATATTGGAGCCATACAATAAAATTAAAGAACACTTAGTAGTTTCATTCATCAATTCCCTTTACAAAGTGCAAAACACACGGCGGTGGATGTACGAATCAAAGGAAGAAAATGAATACATGCAACGGCATTCCGACTTTCGAAGCCTTGCCTCGCTAGATCAGGCACCTGAAGGGCAAGAAAGCATGAGATCTTAGAAGAGAATCTTAGCTACTAGAGCATCACGTACCAGGCGATTGAGAAGATCAAGCTCTTGCGCGCTGCTTCCCGTCGACCGCTGAAGTAAGAAGCGAATGCCAAAATTGTCCCTATCAAGAGCATGGTATTATTCACCTGCTCTCACCTGGGAGGCGACCATCGGAGATCATCCACTAAAGTAGGCCGTATCTGTGCAAATTAGAGTTTGCGCCAAACCCAGCATAGCGATGACGTCCTTGACCCAAGGTGGGTCAAGAGAGCTCCTCCAGCAGGCACCAACAGTTCCATGTGGGCCACAAATGGGGGGTCCGCCTGCCCAGATGGGAAGAGGAAGAATCGACCTTCTTTCCTACTGAGGCCGAATCACCACTCCACTAAGCCGCCCTAGCGAGGACTATGCAACGCTAGCTAGGAGAAACATATGACAGTGACCCTATACTCGAGCCACCCTCGCCACTGCCTGACCCCAATCAAGGCAAGGGAATCAAGGAAGACTTCAAGTACATTTTCAAACCACTCAAAACTTCCATTGATCCTAGCCAAAGCAGTGCAAGCTCCATGCCTGCTCCAATCTCTCGTATCACTTTGCTGATGGGAGAATGGTTCGTGAAGGCGCAGGAAACCCCTCCATCTAGAGCTGGGGAGGAGGTTAATGAGCAAGTATTGTAGAAGATCGCTATCTGCATCGTAGAGAATTGACAGCTTCAGAGAGTTGAATCGCCACCGAATTTTGCCAAGCAGAGCAATAATATGGACGTAGGGAAACAAAATGCGTGTACGGACCTGCATGACGACGTCAATCACTACATGCTGGGGATCAAAATTTCGAACCTCCTAGCATGGGGGCTAGGTCAAGCCCTGTGCAAGGCCCCTAGAAGCCCACTGAGCGGGCCCACAATGCTGCCCAACAAGTCTAGCTCGGCCCATCATCTCAAGATATTCTGCTTATGGTCCTACATTGCCTAGGCAGGCAAGTGCTACTCTCCTGATCCCACAAGTTGGAAGGGGCTTCGGAGGCTCCGAAAGACTCAGCAAAATACACAACCGCTGCTAGCCACTCTCCTACGAGTGCAGGCCAGCCCTCCTTCTAGGAGGCCCGTCATCCATCCA
>JAOVVI020015755.1:0-11085 GCA_028571085.2 Nepenthes alata
GTGTCTCAAAGTGTTCTCGGACTCTTAGTGGATACATCCGAGCGCTTGTATTCTGGGCCACTTGGGCCAAGTATTTACCCACCCGATTGGGGACCCCGGGTATTGGACCCAACAAAAACCAATGTCTTCAGTTGCATCTCTTAGAACCCATGGAAATGCCTGGATTGGTCTACTCCCATGGAAACGTGTCCTGCAAAAAAGAAAAAAAAAAATTTTTCATGATAAAACACAGCGATCCTTTAGTTTTGAATGGTTCAATTACAACTTACCGTCGCTATAACAACCTAGATTCACAATTCCTTTACTGAGCTAAATCAAAATCTCAACATAAATTTCAAGTTATAATTAATCTTCAAGAACAGTATTGTTTAAATTTTCTTTATTTCGTTGGCATGTCCTCAAATCGACATTTCTCTAAGACACATATTCCATTTGGAACATCTAATTTACGTAGTAACCTTAATTAAAACCAATTCTAAGTTATCCATACCATAAAAATAACTCCCACAGATCCTCAATTCACCACAGAATAAGAAGTCCTAACTATAACAATCTCCACGGATTCGATTTAGTCTCAAACCGTTGCTCAATACCTCAAGACCTTAACACTTAACAATCTCAAAATTTCAAAGTTCATATACCGAGGAATTTTCAAGTCTTGCTGGCATACCGAGGAGCTAGCCGAGTAAATCCAAATGCATCCTTCATAATCATAATGAGAGGGTTGTTCCAATATAGAACCATAAGGTTTTTCCCATTTTACAACTTCATGACTTCCACACTTTAGATACGATTATGTTTCCCAACTTAGGAATGCAACACCCTATCGCTCCAAACAAGTTTTTCTTTTGGTAAGTAAGTATTTTGGATTATAGGGAGAAAAATTATAAAATCTATGTTTTATCTCCAAGTATTTTGATTTTGATTTAAAACATAAAAGCTACGGCATACCCCGAGCAAACGGTAAAACAGGTAATACCTAAACAGCCTCTAGGAGGACAACGTTTGATAGAAAAACAAAATATGAAATCTGATGTTACACACAGTAGACACTCCGGCCTCAATATGCCACTCCGTCTTGAAAGTGCCGCTCTATCCAAAGCACACAATCCGGCACACCGGCCTCAGCCACACCGGCCTCAAAATGCCACTCCGCCTCAATTGCCACTCCGGCATTTAGTGTACTAAAAGTCACTCCGGCTGTAAAAAGCACTCCGGCACTCCGGCCTCAAAAGAAAAGAGCTCCGTCAGCATAAAAAAATAATAAAATAAAAAATAAATAAAAAAATGAACCGTCTTGAAAAAGCACTCCGTCTTTTCCAAAGAAAACGCGCTCCGTCCAAAGGATTCCACACTCTGTCCACATCACACTCCGGCACTCCGTCCAAAGTCACTCCATCCACATCAGCAATAAGAGTCTCCAAACCAACACTTGAGAGACTCCCACCACACTACATGTAAGGCTTTCTAGCCCACAGCAACCAAAGGCTAGCTTCATCAGCAGCTTAGGCATCAGCCACCCCCCTCTCAGACGAAGAACTGATATTCACAGCACAGGCGAGGCTTCAAACACAACCTGCAGCAATGCATGCTTCAGGGCCAAGGACCACCAGAAAGCATGCCCCACCACCATAATAGAGCACCGAACAGAAGGGGGGTGGCTGATGCTCCACCATAATAGGCATCAGCTCCAAACAAGTGAGCTTACACATAATTTCCTTTCTCACTTCCTGCGAGACACTAAAAGCATGCCCATTCCATAAACTCTGGACATCCATTACCATTACTAGCTCCTTCTTTAGTGAGATTATATGGGCAAATGCTTGAACTAAAATTTGTTATTACTATGGGAGCGTGTACAATTACAGGGGGAATGTTCAGTACGGATTCTTATAGTACTGTTCGGGGGTTTGATAAACTAATTCCTGTTCATTTTCCCTCAAGATACATCCATCTACAAAATTCTTTGGACAAGCCATCACCAAAGGCGATACTCTAAAGTTCTCAAATAGAGAATTCCAAGTGGTAATTTCAATCGATGGAAGAACAACTTTTAAACTAGGGATTTCTCTCCTATTTATCCCAAGGACATCGATCTACAAGCGATGAGGGAAAGTAGAATCCTAGAATTTCTTTGATAGTATCAGAGCACTCGGGAATTTCTTAAGGTTACTTTTCCATCATAATGTAACTACTTTAATCCTTAAAATTTTTCGAACAGAGCTATCTCTGAGGCAATTCCACAATTTCTCAAATGGGGACTTTCAATATCATCCATTGATCTTAACATTCACCTTCCTAAAAAATATCGAGGTCTTCTTATTATATCTCTTAACTCTTTGGATTCTCAAAACATTTATTTCTTCTAAAAATATTATTCACAATTCCTCAAGGCCATTGTCTCATCATGTCACCCCAACCATGGGTGAAACAATCTCCACCCATAAATTCCTCCCCCACTTTTCTTGTGGGCGATTTCCTATTGATGCAGACTAACAGAATCCCAATCTTCCACAAGGGTACTATTATCTGTGCTAACTTACTTGGCCCATTTGTTAACCCTACTTTCTAGATGCCTTGAAGCTCCTTCAACAGCTTCTAACTGACACTCTTTTGATTTTGCACAAATCCTGACAGACTAATGCCTATTCCATTTGCCACTAAACTGCCCATTAAAATAAATTGGCTTGATCTATTCCTCTAAATACATATATTCACATGATTCTCATAACTAGAGTTTCAGACAGTCACCTACCCACTTCAAAAGGGGGGTCTCATTTTCTAATTAGACTGGACGTCTATTTCCTAATTCGATTAACCTTTCCTCTCATCAAGAATGCATAACCTAATTGCAGGGAATCATATCCTTTTGATGTAAATTACACAAATATCCTCAAGTATCTTTTCAACACTAAAAGGATTCCCACCACTAAAAGATCAATTCCAGATCATTAGCTCCAGTTATTTTCCATATCAATCAAATGAAACAAATATTCCTCTTTCCAGTCAAATACTCATCTAACTACTTGTCATAATTCCTAGTTAACGACAAAATTTCTGCATTTAGTAACTTAGTATTTCATTGTCAAGCTAATTTATTCATTCAAGTTAGACCACTCAACTTTTAACAAGAATCTGACTAAAACCCAGGGGCCTCACCGTTCGATCAACCTCAAACAAATTTGCAGGGGTTCTCCTTTTTGGCTTTCATAACCATACTTGTCCCGATAACTGGACTAGTTCGTAGTGGTCCTTCACCTATCTTACAGATACTTCAATCTCAGAGACTCCCAATCATCAAATCATTAACTTCTGATTATTTCACAGTTCCCCAAATATCTTCATCAATTACAATTGAATCGTCAAGATCATTTTTTATCTCGATATAACCTCAACAACAACTTTATTTGTCAATCAAATATAAAAATCTCCTATTTTAAGAGTTTCCTCTAATTTTTGTATCCACCTAACAATGTTTTAGGTATGGGTTAATATGCCATCTACACTTAGCACACACCTCATTACATGACTTGCAAATATTAGCATATTAGCTCCATTACTTCTTTTGCAACTTATCTGATACGTGAGCCTAATTACAATTTAGATTATTCCTTTGAAAATTAGCAGTTCTAGTGTCGCAATCTACCATCCAGATCATCTTAATACTTCATCAAGGTTGATTCATTCACAAACAAAAATCTGATATTGAAATTCATAATTCCTTCAGACAAGGGTTCCCCCTCAGGAATTGGCATCATTAGATTATACTCTGGAATTTGGAACACATAAACTTATGCCCTGTTTATCATCAATAACTAGTTTCATATTCCAGCCATCCCAAAACATTACATAAAGAAAAAGAATTCCTTTAAAATTAGATGCTTCAAGAAACATCCCAACAAATGAGGTGTGACGCTCTACCTTACCTTAGCTAGCTGAACTTTATCTGGACCATCAAGAACCTTAGTTACTTTCTTCAATACATCAAGCTCAGCTTATCATTAATCCTAAGTTTGAGCAACTTGAAGGCTCCTATCATTACTCAACTTATAACGGTTCCATTTGAACCTTCAACTCAATTCGATTTACCCAAACCTAGAATCAATATCATTCCGCTTAATCTATAAGTCTTTTTTTTTATAAGTCTTAATCTTAATCTATAAGTCTCAGTCCATTTCTACCCTAAATCATCTTGCTCATAGATTAGATTACTTTAAACTTAAGCCTAATATCCTAACCGATCAACCCAGATCTGAGGTCAGTGTAAATCAATTTAATCATTCAGCTTGATCAATAAGTCCTAGCTTAAGTCGATCCTAACTTATGCAAGCCAGAACACCTAGGATTTTCTAACCTAACTTAATGAGTCAATGTCTATCCCTACCTGTTCGGTCAGTCAGGATAATTTTCCAAGCTTTCACATACGATTCAGATCAGTCCAAAGGAATCTTGTTTTCTCTGATACTAATTATGACAGAATGGATCCAAATTCTCATAGGACTCTTCGTCAGACGGATGCAGAACATAATCTATATATTTTTATTAGTAATTTCTGTAGAAAGTTTGGCAAAGTTTGTTTAAAACTTGATAAAAACCTAATATACAACCTGTATATTATAACCTATACAAACACACAACTATTCGAATACCACATTTCAACCTACAATATGCATACACAGGACCACCAATTTGTCATTTCCATCCATGGCTCAAATATAATCCTATCCACTAAATCAGAAACATATAGGAGATGCCGTCTAGGACCTCTAAAAAATATAGAAAACATATAGCGGAAGCAGAGCTACAAACCTTAACAGAAACCTACGGAAGCATAAATATAGTTCTAACAGTTCATAGAATATGCTACAATTATGTATACATAATTTCCTTTACAAAACTCTTTGGGACATGCAGAACTACAAAATCTTCCAAAATACTTCAAGATAATCTTCGACTAGCTAGGCTTGATCAACCAGTATCGTCTCTATAGCTTGATATGGAGGGGAAAAATAATAAACAGTGAGCAAAAACCCAGCAAGGTACATGCAGGCATGCAGTAAAACTTTCATACATAACAGAATGTAGTAAAATGGATATAGATGCATATTAAAGTATAAATACTCTAAATCAGTGATTTACAAAAACAATAGTAGAACATGATGCAGAAGGTTATAGAACTGACAAGAAATAGAAACACTCAAGCTTCAAAAATTAAAATCAGTGTAATCATGCTTAATTAATAATAAATTTGTAAGACAGGCTTCAGAAAGCAGAAATTAGTCTTAATTTTATAAATTATAGAAAATTCCTTTCCTATCAGTAAAGGACCCAACTAGTAGATCCTACTAGCGGAGAGGACGAATAACCGAGGATTGATTGTGTTTGCACACAATAAAAGCTAGTAACAGTTATCCCATCTCGTGGGATATCCCTTCTCGTGGGATTCAGTACAGTACGCCAGTTGGTAACAATAACTACCCTCTAGGTTAACGCCCCGAGGAAGGGTGAACCACATATAACTCTATGGATAGAGTTATCCTCGATTACCACCATAACGTTCTAAGGCATGCCGACGAACCGAACCTGACTGTATATCAGTCCCGGGTCCTAATTAACAGTATCATAAATATTTTTCTTCTTATCTGTTAACAAAAAACTCTTTTCTGTTTCAGAAGTCAGTCAGAGTTTCAGAATAACTCTTCAGTTAGTTTCAGAATATATAGTAGCAATTTATAATCCTTCAGTTTCATGTCAGAATATACAAAAATAGTTTAAAACCCTTCAGTTTCATTTCAAAATATATGGTAATAGTTTGAAACCCTTCAGTTTCACTTCAAAATATACGGAAACAATTTGAAAACGTTAAGGTTCGCTTCAGAATATACAAAAATAGTTTATAATCCTTCAGTTTTGATTCAGAATATATAGAAATAGTTTAAAACATTTCAATTTTTCTTCAGAAATCCAAAAGAATTTAGCTGTATAAGTCAGTGTAAAATTTTTAGACATAAATCACATCAGTGACATTATCACATTAGAGATTAACTTTTATATAATAGAAGCTATGGAAAATAAAGCATCAAATCTTCAATTTTCTTACTTAAGGTTTTTCCATAATTTTCGGATGGTAAATGAACACCCAACACATGTATTTTCATGAAGTCAGTGGTATATTTAACAATATATACTAGTAAATGCAAAATCTGCCTGATTAATTAGGAAAAATAGGCATTATTTACAGTAAACATGTAAAACTATTGATTTAAAGTATAAATACTATTTTTGAATACAAAAAAGTAGTAAAAACAGAAAATATCATCCGAGGTACACTTGCCTGAGATCGGCCTACTATTATTTTTACCCGGATCAGAGTGGAACGACCAGATTCCTTCTCTTCTCTTCCCTTTCCCTCTTCTCTCCCACCGCTCCTTTGCTGCTATCGTGCATTCTGCCTTCCTCTCTCCCCTAAATCCCATTTAAAACACGGAGAGAAAATAATCATGTGACAGGGCCCATGACCAGAGCTTGAGGGCCAATCGGGCATGCTTCGAGTGCCCGGTTCTGCTAAACCAGCTCGGGTGGCGCCTTGATAGCCCCTTCGAGCGGGGCATTCTATTCTTTGCACCCCGTTTGTGGTCAATCTTTACTCAGGCGTGGTTTAGGCCTGCATCGAGCCTGCAGTAAGCCTACTTTGTATTTTTCCATCCGAGACCAATTTTGGCCCTTCTAACCCAATTTTTCACATCCTTGGAGCCTAATTTTGATTATATAACCTTAACAGGGCATGATTATCATAATTTAAATTCCGGAATCATATTTACGAATTAACGTTTCTTGGTTTACAACTTTGGTTCCTGATTTACCAATTTCGGATCTTTGGGCTTTTCGATCCAATTCCTCCTGTTCCTTTTGACCACAATTCACTTATTTTAACTTAATTACCTCCCAATTATCATATTTTGGAAATCGTATTTGTGGGTGTGACACCGGCACTGCTAGGTGCGACAAGGGCACTTCTGGGTGCAATAAGGTAGTGGTACGGGTTCGACAAGGCAGCTGCTGGGCCACAAGGGATCAGCTAGGACACATAGGTCTCAACTAGGGCATCGGTGGTGAACGTTGCGGAGCTGCTAGGCACAACACAGGCAGTTTTAGGGAGCAACCCAGCCACTACTGGGCATGACACGGGGGCGATAAGAGCACTGCTCAGCACGATAAGGGCACTATTGGAGTGAACCCTAGTCGACAAGGGGACTGCTTGGGTGGAACACGGGTGTCACAGGGTGCAACAAGGATTCCACTGGGTACGATAAGGAAGCTACTGAGTGCCACAAGGGTGCGACATAGATGTCGTTGGGAACGATAATGAAGCTACTGGGTGCCACAAGGGCACGACACCAGTGGTGCTGGATCAACTCGGGCAATGCTGGGGATGGCACGGGCACCGTAGGGACATGCTAGGCACCACAATGGCACTACTTGGGCACACTGGGGAGCTATTGGGCATGTCAACAACATTCCTATGGAGTGACCTAGGCGTTGTTGGGCATGATGATAACATTGATGGGGCACAACACTAGCACGACACTAGCACTATTAGGTGCGACGAGGGGTCTTCTGGAGCACAAAAAGCATGACACTGGGGTTGCTAGGAGCGATAAGGGACCAGCACATGTGTGATATCAGTGTTGTGCGCTTGACAAAGGAGCTACTAGGAGTGATAAGGGCATTCCTGGGAGTACTACTAGGCATAACAAGGGGACTGCTGGATCACGACAAGCAATGCGGGCGTCGCTGGGAGCGATAAGAGATAGGCACGGCTGTGGCACCAGCGCTTTTGGGCATGACAAGGGAGCTACTTGGCATGACACCGGTGCAACAATGGCATCCTTAGGGCGTGACACAGGTGTGACATTAGCAATGCTTGGCGTAACAAGGGAGCTATCGGAGCACGACAAGCAACAAGGGATCGGTACGGGTGCGACACCAATGCTATTGGGTCAAAGAAGGGAGATGTTGGGCACAACACTTGAGCGACACCAACATTGCCAGGCATGACAAGGGAGCTGTTGAAGTATGACAAATGATGCGCATTGCTGGGTGAGACAATGGACCAACATGGGCACGACACCGGCACTGCTAGGCATGACAAGGGAGCTACTAGGCGTGACACTGACATGACAAGGGCATTCCTTGGAGCACTACTATGTTTGTGAAGGGAGTTGTTGGAACATGACAATCGATGGGGGCGCCACTGGGAGTGACAAGGGACTGACATAGGTACGATACCAGTGTTGTTGGGCATGACAAGGGAATAATTTGTTACAACACCGGTGCAACAAGGGCATTCCTAGGAGCACTGCTAGGTGCATGAAGGCAGCTACTGGAACATGACAAGTAATGTGGGCACTACTGGATGTGACAAGGAACCGACATAAGGACGATACCAGTGATATTGGGCATGAAGAGGGAGCTGCTGGGCACGACACAGGCATAACAGCAACATGACACCAGTGTTGCTGGGCACGACAAGGAGCTACTGGGCACGACAAGCAATAAGCGACTGGCACATGCACAGTAGCAGTGCTGCTGGGTGTGACAAGGGAGATGTCGGGTGTGACAATGGCACAATACTAGCATTGCTAGGCACAAGAAGGGAACTGCTAGAGCACAATAAGTGACACAGGCACAGCAACGAGGGAGCTACTGGCGTGATTTTGATACGACAAGGGCATTCCTAGGGTAGGACATTTGTGAGGTCCCGGAACCAAAAACATGAAAATTAGATGTAATTAAAAGGTTGAATTTCATTAAGAGGCCAAACGTGTAGCAAAAATGATAGTTGAAAGTAAAAAGTTAAAAAATACCTGACTTCAGCAAGCAGCCGAATGGCGCCTGCTGTGTGCCGAGGCACTGCAGGGAGCACAAAATCCAGTATGTAGACCACTCACTGCACACCTTCTCAGCGCTCGAGTGCGATTAGATGAATGCAGCCCGCTCGCTGAGCGCTCGAGGCGCACTCAAGGGCTGCCCCGAATCTTACCTGCATTCTGACCTCATTTTTGTTATAAATAGAAGAGGAAAAAGGAAAAGGGAGAGAGAGAGAGCAGACCACGCACGAAAGAAAGGGAGAAGATGAAGAAGAGAAGAGGAGAAGGGGAAACTACTTGTTCCAATCTACACCCGGTAAAGATAACAGTAGATCGGGCCAAGGCAAGTGTACTTCAGATGTTGTTTTTTTATTTTCACCAATTCTCTTGCTTTAAAGATGATGAAAATGTTCTAAAATGATGTTGATGCATGCTTAAAGTAAATCAAGCATGTTTCCTTTGATTGTTCGATTATATTTTGTGTTTATCCATGTTTATTGCAAGTTTTGGCTTTGATTTCGTGAATAAGCATGTAAATAGTGTTCGTTTTATTTTCGAAAGTATGTGATGAAACCCTAGCTCAAAAATATTGTGAAGTTTTAGTAAATTCAAAATTTAATGTATATGCATGGATTTATGGCATTAATTTCATGAACAAGCACATGTTTAGAGATTGATTTGAGTCCAAAAGTTTTGGCGAGGTCCTAGGTACGAAAATGAAGAGGTTCTGATGAGTTTTAAACATAGCTTCTGTTATATAAAAGTTAATTGACATTGAAATGAAGCTCTTAGTATAATTTGTTTTTGAAAATGTGCACGGACTTATACTAATGAAATTTTCATGTACTTTTTGAAGTTAACTGATAGTAAATTATGAAAGTCTGATTGTGAAAGAGGGTTTTCAATAAAGAGGTTATTTCGGTTACAATTATTTTTGACCCAGGACTGACTACAGTCAAGATAAGTTCTCTAAAAATGCCTTAGGACTTACGGTCATAATCGAGGATAAATCTGTCCATGGAGTTACTTATGGACCGCCCTGTCCTCAAGGGAATTAACCCAGGAGGGACCATAGTTACAGGCCTACCTCCGGGTCGCATACAGTACAGAGAACCCTCGGGATGGGATATACTTGTTACAGTGATAGGCCTTGGATTGTGTGGACTAAACACAATCTATCCTCGATCAATTGCCCCCTCAACTAGTAGGAAATACTGGCAGGGTCTGATGCCGTTATGCTATGTCACAGTTTATGGTGTACAGTTGACAGTGTATCACATACAGTGTACAGTGAACAATTTACAGAGTATCATTTACAGTTTACAGTATACAGGTTACAGTTTACAGTGTATTGTTAAAGTTTACAGTTTATCGTTTAAAGTTTACAATGTATTGTTAAAGTTTATAGTTTATCGTTTACAGTTTACAGTGTATTGTTAAAGTTTACAGTTTATTGTTTATAGTTTACAGTGCATCGTTAAAGTTTATAGTTTACCGATTATTGATTTCTAAATTATGAGGTTTAATATCGTCAAAGTATGCTTTACTATTTTCCCATATTATATTTTGTATAAACGTTTTGGTTCTACACAGTTATATGACCATTCTGCATCATAGTTTTAGCGCTCATATGCATGTACCTTACTGGGCCATTGCTCACTGTTTTACTATTTTTCCCCTCCAGATAAGACAGTAGAGTTAGTGCCTTGCGAGAAAGAGTGATGAAGAGAAGTTTCTGAAGACTTTTGAGGACCTAAAGCATTTTGGAGCCATTTTGGAAGAGCCTGTTGATGTAAACACTTGACTGGAAATGTGATTTTGTATACTGATCTTGTGTCTGTGGATGACCATGAGCATGTGAATTTTGTATAGAAAGCATTTGATGTGTATGATTGTAAAAAGGAAAGACTATGCTTTTGCAAGTTATTAGTTTAACTTCCACTCTAAACTTTGGATATACCGTAAAGGTCCTAGTTGGCATTTCATTATCGAACCATTAGTGTAGCTAACACTTTATAGATTGATGCCATGGATGGATCATGTGATCTTGTGTATGCATGTTATAGGAAGAATTGTGGATAATTGATAGTACCGTTAATTATGTTTCTATATTGATGGAAGCTTTTAAAAAAACAACAAGAACCCGTTCCGTCACATTTGGTATCAGAGAGTTGAGATGCCTTATGAATTGATCGATCAAAAAACGGAAGCATAG
>JAOVVI020015756.1:0-11085 GCA_028571085.2 Nepenthes alata
GCTGATCGACCGTCTCCTTCAAACGAGCAACTTCAGCCTCCAGACCGGCGCACTTCGCCTCTGTACCACTCAGAACAACCTCAAGGGCCACCACCTCCTCCCTGCGCTCCCCTCTTGCCTCTGCCTACTCGGCATCAGCTAAGTGATCTCCACGTTCTTATCGGCAATAATGAGGTCCCACTTTTTCACCTCACGGGAAAATACAGAGGCTAGCCTCTTCACCTGAAAAACAAAAAGATCGAACGGTTAGCAATAATCACAAAAACGGCATGGAAAAGGGTAGTCATTGAAGTTATACCTCGTGTATCTTCCTCACGGGCACCTTGGGCTTGGATTTGAGACGTGAACCAGACGATAATGGGCCAGCGGCGAAGCTCGCTGCTACTTCCTCCAATATGCGGTCCATGTATTCGTCGGACTCGCTAGCAACAGTTGCAGACTCCTCTCTGGCAGCCTCTGGAGTAGCAGCGACGGCGGGTCCTTTGCCTTTGGCTGCCTTCGAGGCAGAAGTTAAAAAATCAACCCTCGACGGCTCCATAATATAAGCTCGCGAGCCCTCAAGCACGTCGCGAGCTGACTCCTCCGATGACCCCAACCAGGCAGCGCCTGGAACCACCTTTATCGCCGACTGGGCCAAAATGACGCTTGCCTCCACTGGCCCGTCCTCGAAGGTCCTCCCTGCTCCAGCAGTGCTGCTGGAGCCGCCACAAATCCCGACAGCTACATAATCAAAATGCAAGGATGACGAGGAGGGCGTCTCCATTAGCTTCTCGCGCTCCTCCACGCGCCTCTCACGGATAATCACGCTTTTGGACTCCTCAGGATTGGCTTGAATGGCTTTTGTGAGCCATGCATAAGCGGCGCACTCCACCGCCGACGGCGTACCAAAATATGCCTCAGGAATCTCACCCCATTCCTTCGCAATGGGCCACTTCTCCCCCACCTTCACGAAGAAGAATCGGTTTTTTCAGTTCTTCAGCGAGTCGTGAATGGCCTTATTGATCCTTATGTCCGATCGGGGAGAGAGCAACTTCCATTCATTCCCTCGATTCAACTTAAATAAAATCCTAACGCCAGACATTCGAAAAGTCTGATTAAGCTTTCGGGCAAAAATACAAATGGTGCAAATGTACCTCACGGCGTTGGCGTGAAGTTGGGCGATTGGGACTCGTAGGGCCTTAATGATGGACTCAAACTTTGACGGCAACGGCAGACGAAGGCCGCTCCTCAGGTGAGCCTCGTAAACAGTGATGTAGCCCTCCGGTGGAGCGAAAGCTCTATCGTCCTTGCCTGGGACCTTCCAGGCCATCTCTCTTGGGATGTTGAACTTGGCGCACAAAGCCTTGCCATCACTTTCTCTCAAAACGAACAAGAAATCTGCCACGGAAGCGATGATCAGGAAAAGCTTTAGGGATTCTTTGAAGGCACTTAGTTGGGGAACGAGAAGGAAGAAGGTGAAAAATTTGACGGCACGAATGAGTTAAAAACTTGGAAAGAAAGACTTGGGCGCCAAGCACTCAAAACCCCTCATTAAGAAAGCCTTCCGGGCCGCCACGTGTCGCCTCCCTACTTGACCCTGTAAAAGGCGGATCCATGGCGCATTAATGACCATGATCTCCATCCAACCAAATGGAAACACGTGTCGCACTCTGACAGAAAAATCGACTAGTGGCCACGCAAGGCCCTTCCAGAACTGACTAGAAACAGTCAACGATTCTGGTGCTCCGAAATTGACCAAAACGGCCAACGATTCTGGTGCTCCAGAATTGACAAAAACGGTCATAATTCTGGTGCTCTGAAATTGACTAAAATGGTCAACAATTTTGGTGCTTCGGAATTGACCAAAACGGTCAATAATTCTAATGCTCCGGTATTGACCAAAACGGTCAACAATTCTGATTCTCCGGAATTGACCAAAACGGTCAAAAATTCTGGTGCTCCAGAATTGACCAAAATGGTCAACGATTCTGGAATTAACAATGATGATCAAAAATCTTGATAAAATCCTTTTCCACAAACACCTAGAGCCATAAGGGGCATCCCATCATGAACATGCTGGAGGCCAAAAATCTGACCACCAGCATGGGGGGCTGGTGATGGGTACACCAATAATTGGCTGGCCCAAAGAAAGGTAAACGGAAGCCCAAGAAGGCTAGTCAATGGCCCGATAAGAAGGCGGGCCCAGGAACTGGAAAGCCTAGGACGGTCAACATTGGCGTTGATCGTCTTGCCGGCCAATTTGCTCGTAAACGGTCAACTCAACGTTGACCGCCCATGTGCAGCTCGATTGGGGCCTTTAGAGGCTTTTCTACAGTGATGAGCCTATTCCATTCTGGCCCACAGCCCATCAGTTGACCGTCAGCTAATATTCTTTCGTTCTACACGAAGGCGGCCAACACACAGACGGTCAATTCAGACATTGACCATCCGTGCCCTACACAATGGGCTCACAGAAGCTTGTCTACAGTAACGGGCCTAGCCCGTTTGCGCCCACAACTTATCAGGCGGCCAATCGTAGCTCTCCTAGCGTCTTTTACGATCTCAATTTACACCAAAAAGGGCATTGACAAGATTTGCGCCCTTCAAATAAAGAAGGGGCCATATCTTCCCAATTCATTGCCAACCAAGGCACTCCAACGGTAATACGCTAAAAAGGAAAGAGACTGGTTTGAAAAGCTGTTGGCCACCTCACAAGGAAATAATCACACCCACCTTGGCAACTGGCATCCGCCCTAGAAGGCAAGCTAGCCAAGGTAGACAGGGGGGATTACGCTTTTCAAATAAGGATGATCACCCTCCCAACCATTAAATAAATCCTAGAATCATCATTCTAGGTACGTCTTCATTCATGCTCACTTGGACACATTCAACCAAAAACTGAGAAAAAGACAAGTGTCCTGAAAAATGAGCACTCTGCAGCCAAACTCTCAGAACTGCGAACCAAAATACCGGCAACCACCAAGGCAACAAACGAGCCCTCACGGTTGTTTACTGCCTTTCCACCTCCCAGATCTAAGAAAGGGCTTGCGTCTCTCTTACATCTGGGAAAACACACTTTTTCTCTCTCCCTCTTTACCCTCAAGCTTATTAGTTTCTTTCTGTAAAGACTGCTTTACTGACTTGAGCGTCGGAGTATTTTCGATGGGATTATATTCTGCCGAAACGCTGATCTTTTATTCTGCTTAGTGGTGTGCAGGATCCAACTCAGGGAACGGAGCCGGAACCGTAACGATAGGATCGCCGAATCTGTTTGAAGTTCGGATCCAAGGACGCATTAAATAGAAATACTTATTTGATATATTTTAATTATTTATTTTAAAGTAGATATTTTTAATTTAATTTAAAAATAAAAAAGTTAATTTAATTATTTTAAAATAATTAAATTATAATTATTTATTTAACAAATAATAATTAAAATTAAAACAAAAAAACGTATCTTTTTTTATTTTTCATTTTTACAATGGTCAGCCCCCTCGATCAACAAATAAATATCATGGAAAATCTCTGCGCAGTCACATTGTTGCTGTGGTCCGCGCTTTCGGTTCCTGTCGTCACTGTTCTCTCGCTGTCTGCTGAGATTTCAGTTGAAGAAGTTCTTACCAAAATCAACAAGATTTGCGAAATTCAAACATGCCAAGAGCTCATTTCATCGTGTAATCTCTTGTTTCTGTAATCCCCAGGTCTCCAATTATTCGGCGATTTTTCATTTTCCAATCGTCTGTGTGAATTAGGGATAGAGTTTCGTCGTGGAGAGAGAAATCGGAGGGAGACGATGAAGGTTCATCCGGCGCCTAAGCAGAGGAACATAACCGTACGGTATGAGGCCGCATCGCCGCTAAACGAAGCGAACGGCCTCCTCTGCGGTCAGAAGAAGCTCCGGCGTCTCCCACACATCTTCGCGAAGGTTCTGGAACTCCCTTTCTTCTCTGACGCGGACGTTTCTATCGACGAAACAGACGAATTCCTTCGATTCACTGTCCCTGACACCGACGTTTGCGACGATGTCTGCGCCGACACCATCGAGATTTACCCGGGCGTTACGAAGATCGTCGTCCGATCAAACGACGTTCTGCACCTGTCGATTGATGAATTAGGGCTCGATTTGTGCAGGTTCCGGCTCCCGGCGTCGACGCGGCCGGAACTGGCGACGGCTAGTTATGTTGATGGAGATTTAGTTGTGATAGTGCCAAAGGGCGCTGATGGCGAGGGTGGAGATGAAGGGGAAGGTGAACAAGAGGTTTGGGGTGAAGGAAATCTTGTTCTTGTACTCTGATAAAAAATTTGCTCCATCTCTGTTGATTAGTCTTTCACTCCTCTGTGTAATATGAAATTGTTCTTCGAATATCATCTTGTACCCGCTTCTCTTCAATTTGGAATGATCTTTGGCTCCATTACTGGTTGCTTGTTGAAGGTATTTCATTTAATTTTGTTAGAGAATGCTAAAACTTTTGGATTACAAACTACTGAAATAATATAGGGTTAAATTCATATGATGCAACACTCTCCGAAACTGCCTGAATCTGATCAAATCCTTCATATCGGTTGCACAATTCACTTTGTATCCTTCATATTGAGGGCAATTTTGAGATGAGATCATTTGTAAATATTAGCATTACTAAGCAAGGTCTATAAATGGGGTTGTTTGTCTGAATCAACAGATGTCATTACTGTGTGATTTCTCCATTTGCTTCCTTGGAGCTTTCATGGAGGCTTTATAATAGATGAATGCCTTGATTGTTCTGTGTCTTTCCTGTATGGAGTAACCTTGAGTTGGTCGCTTTAGTTAGATTTTGAATGTTATGAGGAATTTTTACTGATTTGATGTATAAAAGCCAAGATAATACTGTTTCCTCCCCTTGAAAATGGAGGCTTTCATGAAGTATTTCTCTAGTTGCATTCTTCTATTTTATATAGGCTGTTGATTTCTTTCTCCTCAAAAGTGTCTTCCTTTCTCTCTTTTCTTTTATTTTATATAGGCTGTTGATTTCTTTCTCCTCAAAAGTGTCTTCCTTTCTCTCTTTTCTTTTATTTCTTCATTATAAAGAAAACTTCATTCTTGCATTGATTTGGTTGTTGTTTTGTTCTCTGTCTTCCATGTTGCAGTTTCTATGACTTTTGATAGCTGTTATTACAGCTTGTGTGATGTGCTTACATGGTGGTGGAAAACCTTATTGAGAGATCTTGCTATCCTTCCTAAACATTTCAAATGCAGTGACCATGCCTCTTGTATGGGAATTTTAGTTTCCTTTGTGCTTTTGTTAGGGGTTTTGAGGCATTTGAGTGCTGTTGCCCATCACCCCATTGTAGAAGAATATCAGTACCAGTCGTAATTATATCAGAATAGTGGATAATACAAAGCTAAATGTTGGAATCTTCAATTCACTTTTACCGGTCCCACGTCTGCTCTTCGAGTGAAAGTAGGAATGCTTGACAGTACGCTTCTTAAATAGCAAGAATGCCTGTTTCAGTTTTTATCTCTAGTCATTGAAGGATCTTGCCAGCAATCTTCTGTCCATGCAAGCAATTTAGTCCAGTCATTTCCTACAGTACTAGGGTTCAATTTTATTGGCTTGTTAGTTTTTGAAATTTTTTTTGATAAATTCTAGCTGACGGGCAAATATCGATAATATATTATAATTTTATTATGATATTAGTAATTATCAGTATCAGGAGCCTGATATAATCAACCGATATATCAGATAAGGGTCGATATTTTTAGTGTTCTAAGGTGACTAGAAAGAAATTATCAAAAAATTTGGTGCATCCATTGTTGGTACTTTAATGTGCAAGTAAATTTGCATATACCTAACTTTGTTAATACCTCTTGCAGTAGAGCTTTATACACTAAGCTACTCTTTTACCTTTATCCATGGTCAAGCACAGATATCTCATGAGTGTTCTATATTTCTAACCTTTCAATTCAATACTGAGAAAATGAACTACAAGTGTTAAAAGGTTCTACTCGTACCACATATATTGTTTTGAATCCATATTTATGGTGCTAGTCTAACTCAAGTTGGCCGCTCAAACCGTCGAGTAAAAATACAACTCAAGTTTGTAATTCACCCTACTAGACGGTTGCGAAAATGATGCACAACTGTCGGGTGTAATTCAACTCTAGAACACCCCGTTAGATAACTGAGTTGGGCAATTAATCTGTGATAACTATTGTGATATGGATCTATGAAGAGTCTTAACCAGTCACTAGTTTGTAGTTAATAATGGTCTATAAATTAACTCTTTTTATCATTGTGAATTTTCAGGTGGCGACTGATAGTTCGAGGGGTCTTCTCTGAATATCTTGTTATAAATTTTCTTTTGTCACTAAATTTTTGTTGTTCATCTCATTTTGTTATTTATTTTAGCTGATGATTGGACGTTCTGTAACGTCCCTAGCGCATCCGCATGTGGATATTGTCCGCTTTACTTGGGAGAACTTCATGGCTTCCCCCAGCCAACAGGCTGAGGTCTGGGAGAACTTCGCGACGTCTCTAGCCTATAGGCCTCACGGTTTTGTTCCTAGCGAGCCAACGGCCCCCAAAACGCGTCCACAAGGAAGAGGTATCAACGCTCTTATAAATACACGCTTCGTTGACCTCCCCATCCGATGTGGGACTCTACACGTTCAGTATTATCTATATTTGTAGCTAATTTTTGTATTTAATTTTTTGTTTAATGTTTTGTTAAAAATTTAAAATTTACTTTAGGGCACTTATTCTTCCCTTTAGGTATTTGCGATTCTAAACCATTTTTCATTTAGTATTAAAACAGTGCAATTAGCGCTTAATTTTTATAGATTTATACTCTATGCAACCTCGAGTCTAATCAACTTTGCTTCATCTGAAACTTTTATTGTTTTCATATGATCATTTTATGCATGAATAATGCTACTCGCACTATATAAGTACTGTAATTTTAACCAAAATAAAAATGTGACATTTACTGTATAGGTTAATTATCAGAAAAACATAATAAAGAAAAAGTGGCAACTGAATTATTTTTATTGCTATATTCTAGGTTTTCTTAGGAATTTTTTTTTTTTCCTTTTGTCTCGTCTAGCATCAATTAATTCGTATTTTCTTCGTATATTTTATTTTATCTTCCATTTCATCATTTTAAATATTCAAACAACCTTTCACGATCTTCTTCATCTTATATTTGATTAGTCGTTTTAAATTGGTAAATGATGGGGACATTAGTAGCGGGTTGGCCCATGGAGGAAGAAATGACCCAAATCTTACACGGTCTATTTTTATCTGGACGGTCAATACTGTCATTGACCAGACAAAACTCAAGTGAGCTAATAGAGGTCCAAAATCAGGATGGCCCATCAAGATCTAGAATGGTCAATGCTTACATTGACTTCGAAGCGGCCAATAAACCGGACTGGCCAAAGGACACACAAGGCCCGGGCATCGATTGGTTCACGTGTCCGTCCTCAAGTCATAACGCCCCTTTGTCCTAATTTTTTGCATCTCCAAAGAAGGCAAGTTTCACCATAATAGTCACCTCCAGAATTAAAGTACATCTCGGGAGGAATGCACCAAAATTTACGCACGGTCTACTCAAAATTCTAATTGTTACAAAATGTAGAAGGAAGGAGATCATCTTTTTTGACCGTTACAGTCATAAACGACAATCACACCTATGCCGGAAAGGAAATGATCCCCAACAGAGTGTGAACATCAAACCCTCTGCGTAAAGAAGACAGTCCAGGACCGTAACTATAAAAGGTCATGGCAGCTCACTTCAAAGACACACTTGAAAATGCCTATAAAAGCCCACAAGCAATCTCAAATTCTCAAAAGATCTCTAACTCTCTCGAGTCTACTAGCACTCTCATCTCTATCTCTACTATTATTTCCCAACAAACTTAGTATATAGAGAAGTTACTCTTCACGAATAATTACAAAGTCACTCTTCCCACGAGTGAACTCTCCCACTAGCAAACACTCTTCTGCATCCATTCTAATTTCGGAAGGCCAATTACTGATTTGAGTATTTGAGTGTTTTCGATGGGATCAAATCTCGTTGTCACCTGACCACTTGTTTGAAACTACGGTGTGTAAGTCCCAAATATCAGCAAACAAAAATTAAAATTCGATGGACTACTTAACCTGAATTTGTTCAAGATTGGATCCATGGCATATCAGTAAATTAAATTAAAAATTAATTTTTTATATTTGATGTACAATAATAGAAACAGAAATAACCGATAAATTCATATAAAATAATTTATTTATCATTATCTAAAGAAAATATTCTAACATACACTAGAATGCCTGAGGTAAACTTGATCAAAATCGGACCATTCAATTGGCCTTATTATACCGACTAAAAGTTTTATAAAATTTAATTAATATATATCAATATTGTAAACGGATGTAGTCAAAATAATGCTTAATTAATTTTTTTATACTAGACATGATTACAAGTAAAGTGATCACTTTAAGTTGACCCAACTAAAATTATAAATTTTATCATAAATATATATTTTTTACTTTAAATAATATAAATTTTAATAACAATCATTTTAATTGATTATTATTTTGCCTAAGTAATTTTTATGAAAAGGTTTTTATTTAAACATATACTTTGTTGGTATTTTAATTTATATATTATAAATTTTAAAATATTTTATATTTTTCAATAAATTTATGTAACCTCTAAATTTAAAAAAAATACTCAAAAATAAAAAAATATTCATATATCGATTCGAACTAGTCCAGTTGAGATTACAAATTGGCACGATTTTGGCCTGGGTGATCATGTTCTGTCAGACATACTGATTTAAAATTTATAAATTTTTATCTAAATTTGATTAATATATAATCTGAATTTTATTTTAATTATATCTAATTAGAGATAGGATAAATAAAAAAATATTTTAAAATAATTATTTTTAAATAACTAAAAATAAAAAAAAATTAGGGGATATAAGTATTTTTCAATCCTAGCTTTGAAGTAGAGCAACCAAATAATTAAATAATCTTTTTAATAAAACAAGGTAATAATAAAACTTTTATTTTATTGTATTAAACATAATATAATTATAATTTTTAAGCCTTAACAAATATTATTATCATTATCTTATATTTTATTCTAATTATATTTATCTTTCTTATTATAATTTATTTTATTATAATTATATTTTTTTATCTTATCGCGTATCGTCATTCCATTACAATGACCTCTGAGCTGCGCAGCACCACTTCAAAGAATAGGACGAGTTACGAGGACCGCCCCACCGCGTCCTCCGTCGTCATCGCCGTCGCTTTCTCCGCCTCGTTGATTGGCAGAAAGAGTTTGCGTACGCAGCTGTCTCGTCATCCCTTCTTCTAATCAATACAAGAATTTCGGCGAAGCTGCCGTCGTTTGGCTGTACTCGGCGTGCGGTGGTTTTTGTTAACTTCGGCGGTGGTTGGCGCTTACGTCTCTTTTGTTTCTCTGTATTTGAGATTTTCCCTTTTGTTTCGGTCTCCATGGATGATTTCTTTTAGAAAAATATTTTATGAATATTTTTTAAACATTTTTAAATTAATTTTTTGGATTATTTAAAATTAATACATTTATTAATAAATAAATAAACAGATAAAAAATTATAATATTACTATAATTGTCAAATCTCAAATTTCGATCATGAAATTTAACACTTAATTAATACTAATTAACTAAATAATTATTTAATAATCTTCGGATATGAATAATGAGAAATGATACATGTACAATGCAATAATTAGCATATAATAATCTATAAAAGTAAATAAATATCCATAAATTTGATCGAATAAAACTAAAATCATCAACAAACCAAACTGACACCAAACTATGAACATACGATATCCAAATTAAAATATAAAATCATAATAAATCTTAAGCCGATACAACCTGCTATCATACTAAAATATCACCTAAAATACAACAAAAGTGGAGGAAAAATTAGAGAAAATTTGGCAACATGTATTCAGATGAAGCACAGAAGGACGCTCTGTCGACTTACGTGGGTCACCATTCACAATGAAAATCCGTACACGACTTCTCCCACATAAATTCAAAATGTCAACTTTGGATGCTTACGATGGAAGTGCTGATCCTATGGATCACCTAGATCACTTCAGAACCCTCCTGAGTTTCCAAGGTCTAGATACCGCGAGAAAATAAATAATAATTCGTTAATAAGTACACAACGATTATTAATAATGAAACAATATGTAATTTTTACATGAAAAATTCTCTTAAAAATGAGAAGAAAAAATCATGGGATAATACGTTCGAACAAATTCACTATAAAAGTTACTGATTATACAAACCCTATAAATACAATACTAGACATATTGTAACAACGGTTATACAAACTTTATAAATAAAAGGTTTAGACACATTGTAACAGTTTTTACACAAAGCCTATAAATATAAGGATTAGAAACATTGTAATAAATAAATTAAATAATATTAAGTATAAGATAAAAAAGTAAAAATATGAAAGGTAAAAATATTCTTCGTAACTCTAAAAATAGCGTACCCAATGTCAATAAAAACTAGAACACGATTTGAAACTCTATCAGATATTCAAATCTTCCTCTTCTCCTTTTTTTTTCATCTCTTTTTCTCTCAACTCATCAATTCTTACATTTCTTACATGATTACATTCTTGATTGCATGTCTCCAATATTAGAGTTACGGCCTTTACATAAATTTTTTATTTTAAATTAATTGAAAAATATATATAATTTTTTAACTAATAATATCTCAAAATTTAAAAATAATAGATTTTGTAATAAAATAAAATTTCACCAAATAAAAACATAATAAAATAAAATCTTTCCTAATTAAAAAGAATCAAATATCTTATAATTTGAAAAGCCCATAATATCCGTATGATTTTTTTATCAAAGAAAATCAAATCTCTTTTAATTTGAAAAATCTATAATGTCCATACAATACCCGTGTGACATCATTCGAACTACCAAATGACATGCCAAATTTGTATCGATCTACACGAGAGTAATCCATAACCTAACACATACCTCAAAGGTTAAGTCCTCCCCCGGCTGCTGCATGCATCTTTAATACATCCACCCTCAT
>JAOVVI020015758.1:0-11085 GCA_028571085.2 Nepenthes alata
TATGTGTGATGTGACGTCTCGTATAGTCAATTCGTGTGCAAGCAATCTTCCTGACACGGTAAAGTGGAATTACAGAGTTGGTAGTAGAACTTTCTGTACACGCCAACCTCCACGTGGCAGCTCCATGTAGAGGATTTCAACTACTATATAAGTATTCACTTTATACCTACCAAAGGGGGAAAAAATTCAGGCATTCACTTTGAATTCTTGCATCTGCACACGAAAAGAGAGAAAGAGTAGAAAAACCACACCGTGTTATAGAGAAAGAAAGAGAGAGCTTGTGTTGTAAAAGTAACTCCTTAGGGTTTTCATACACTTAGTTTTCAACCTCTTATAATTGAGTTCATATATAGTGAAAGCATTTCTCAGATTAAAGTCCCGTAGTTTTTTTCTCTCGTTCAACAAATCACTTTTTACATAAAAATCTCACGTGTCATACTCTCTCTCTTTTTCCCTTCCGCGTACTTACTGTTTGGTATTATTATCGAATCCTCGTCCTTATTAGAGTAAGGATCTGAGTACGCAATATTTGGTGTCGTCTGTAGGAAACGACTAAAAATCACTTTTCCAGGTTTTTCACAAATCTTCTAGAAGTTTCCCTACGTTGTTCCCCATGTCAAATAAGGTGAACACGAGAGTACAAGCAAGTGCCCTTATTAGAGACGTGGCCTCGTGTGACAACGGCCTGGCTGTGTGCGCCAGAATAGAAGACCATCCTCATCCAGTCGTATGAGCATTGGCCATAATGATGACAATGTGTCCAAGGCCATATGGACTCTTTGCTCAAAGTTGGACGATTGGATGAAGGGAGCGCCTTCTAAGGACTCTCAAACCGTGATGTCCCAGAATAGGGGCAAGGGGAATAAACACCCCAACAAACAAGCCAACCAGCACGAGGCCCCGAGGACCCAAGTTGCCTCAAGTAACAAAGTTCCTCAGCAACTTGAAGGTTGCTTAGGTTCTCGAATTCAGGAGGAGAGCCCAGAGAGACGCAATCCTCGCTCTATTTGCGGCAACTAAGAGCACCCCGTTCAGGAAGCAGCTCACCGTGATGACGCACCTTCCAATGTTAGGGGGTCCCAGAGCAACAAGTAATACAAGGACCTTACTAGTTGAGGAATTACCTCAATGAGAAGTCGGTGATGGCCCCACCCCATGTGGGGGAGAGATTGGAGAACGCATGAGACCGAGTCTTTAGTAGAGACAACGGAGGAGGAGTTGAGTTATGCCAATCTCCATTCATGACAGAAATTAGGATGAGGCCACTCCCCCCGAAGTTGAAGATGCCAAACCTTGATGTCTACGACGGGAGTGCTGACCCCATGGATCATCTTAATCACTGTTGCAAGTATCTGAGACTCTAGAGCTAAGACAAGATGACCACGTGTCAGTACTTCCTATTGATACTTAAGAGCGATGCGAGAGTGTAGTTCTACGGACTACCAGCTGATTCCATTCACTCCTTTAGTGAGCTGGCAACACGTTTTTTCTCGTAGTTCGCCTCCAACCGAAGGATAGAGAAGCAGCCCTGGCACCTCACCAGAGTGAAGTAGGGTGACAGGGAGAGTTTGAAGGGATTCCTGACCCGAATCATAGCAGAGGCCAGGCAGATCTCAAAGTTGGCCGATGGGGTGAAGCTAAACGCATTCCTATCTGCCCTGGAAGGAGGAGCTTTCTTCAAGAACCTCATTCACAAGGGTCCCCAGATATTCGTAGAGGCCAAGGCCGTGGTGTGAGCATACATAGCAGCCGAAGAAGCCAATAATGCAAAGAGGCCAGAGAAGGATGAGAACTTCTACCCGAGGGTGGTGGAAGGGAAAAGAAAAGGCGGAGATCGTTCAGGTCCTCAAATAATAAAGAAGCTGTATAAGTCTGAGTAGGTCATTCAGAGGGAGCCAAGGCCAATAAATCTCACTCCTCTAAATGACATCCGTACCAACGTTTTGATGCAGATTTGGAACGAAAATTTTTTGAAGTGGCCAAAAGCGCTAAAGAATACAGAAGGTGGCGACCAGTTGAGGTACTATCATTACCATCGCTATTGAGGCCATAGTATAGAGGATAGCCAGATGTTGTAGAAGGAGATCGAAGAACTAATAAGGATGGGTCACCTCAACCGCTTCCTGCTAAGACCCGGACAAGGCACTAGAATAGCAAGGATGTTGAGGCTGACCAGCTTAAAACCTAAGTAGCCACGGTGGTTGTGAACATGATAGCAACTCGCTCAGCCCATAAAGACGCTCAGGAGATCATCGCTGCGAAGAGACTGACAGTAGGAAATAGGGTTGAAGTTATTAGCTTTAGTAATGAAGGTATGACCCATGTAACATTCCCTCACTCTGATTCCCTAGTTATAACCGCACTCATTTTAGATGGGATAAATGACTACCAAATAAAACGAGTCTTTATCGATAATAAAAATTTATAGAATTTATTTTATCTTGATACGTATTTTAAATTGAGACTTAAGAGAAGTCAAATGAGAGCAACCGAAAGACTCCTCTATGGACTGGACAACGAACCAGTGCTAGTTTAAGGTGTCATCCAACTGGAAATCACGCTAGGAATGTACCCGAGGACTGCATCTAAGCTCTTTACCTTCTTGGTCATGGACCTCCCATCAGTTTATAACGCAATCCTCGAACGTCCTTACTTGACCGCCTTTGGTGCTGTCACTTCCATCCCTATCTAAAGATGAAATTTTTGACTCCATTTGAGATTGGGGAGGCCGTCGGTAACCAAGCTGTCGGGCGGATATGCTACTTATCCCAAGTCATGCAGACGCCTCTTCCCCAACCTCTAAAAGACCTTTACCTGCAAGATGAAGCGACACTACAACAGGTGTAATCCGGAGAACCTACTGTCTAAATCCCACTAGATCCTAGAGACCCAGAGAAGTACGTCTAGATAGGGAGCTCTATGGCCCAGATCGTCCGAGACTAGCTTATCAGTTTTCTGCGGAAGAACTCGGATGTTTTTACTTGGGTGCCAAGTGACATGCTGGGGATCTCGACAGAAATAATGGTCCATCAATTGGGCCTAAATCCTCGTCACAGACCCATTAGGCAAAAATATAAAAATTATTCAGCAAAGAAATTGGTGATCATACGTGAGAAAGTGAAGAAGGTCCTAGATCTGGATTCATTTTGGAGGTTTTTAGTACCCAGACTGGTTATCGAATGTGGTCAATGTAAAGAAGAATAATGAAAAGTGGAGAATATACGTAGATTTCACTGACCTCAATAAAGCATGCCCAAAGGATAGCTTTCTTCTACCCAGAATTGATCAACTTGTAGACTCGATGTCCAGCCATAAATTTTTGAGTTTTATGGATGCATACTCAGGCTACAACCAAATAAGAATTAGCCTTGAAGACGATTAGGGAACGTCATTAATGACAGACCAAGAAACATACTGTTATAAAGTCATACCCTTTGACCTTAAGAATGCAGATGCAACTTATCAACGGCTTGTAAATAAGATGTTTGAAGGCCAGATCGGATGGAATGTGGAGGTATACATGGACGACATGCTCATCAAAAGTAAAATAATCAACCACCACATCTAAGATCTCGATGAGACCTTCAATGTGCTCAGAACCCACCAGATGAAATTTAACCCAACCAAGTGTACATTCGGAGTGGTATCTGGGAAGTTCTCGAGCTACATTATTTCACAACAAGAAATTGAGGCAAACCCAGTGAAGATCAAGGCCATCCTTGACATGCAGTCTCCTCAGTCAATAAAAGAAGTCCAGAAGCTCACTGGGTGGATAGCTGCTCTCTCTTGCTTCTTGGCCAAATTGGCTGAGAATCACTTGCCGTTTTTCAAGGCCTTGAGAGGAGCGAAGACCAACGGCTTTCAATGGAATAATGACTGCGAGGAGCATTCCGATGACTCAAAGACTGTCTATCAAACCCTCCTCTCTTAGCTTCTCCCCTGCCAGGCGAGGATCTATGTTTATACCTAGCTGTGTACGACACGGCCCTGAGCTCAGTGTTGGTGTGGCAGTAGGATGATAGGTAGTAGCCTGTGTAATACATGAGCAAGACCCTGGCTGATGCAAAGACCAGGTACCCTCACGCAGAGAAAATAGCTTTGGCATTGGTGTATTCTGCTTGAAAGCTTAGACCATACTTCCAAGCACACAAAGTAATAATCTTGACCGATCAGCCATTAAGAGTGATCCTGCAGAAGTCCAAGATGTCAGGACAACTGGTCAAGTGGGCCATTGAGTTAGGAGAGTTTGACATAGAGTTTCGTCGAAGGCCAGCCCTGAAAAGTGAGGCCCTGGCAGACTTCATTGTTGAGACAGCGACCCTAGCCCTTGGTGATCCACGCCATTGTGATGCAGATGAGCCAAATGATGCAACAAGGTGGACACTGCATGTGGATGGCTCATCAATGAAGGATGGCTGTGGAGCTGGTGTTGTGTTGCAAACGCCTGAGGGGTCGAAGATAAAGTATTCAATAACCCTTGGGTTCTCGGCCATAAATAAAGCCGTGGAGTACAAAGCATTGCTAGCAGGACTCCGTTTAGCCAAGGAATGTTTTGCCAAGAATTTCGTTGTCTACAACGACTCCGAATTGATCGTTAACCAAGTCCGCGGACATTTTGAGGTTAACAGCCCACAACTCTCCAAATACCTCTTGAAGGTCCAAAGCTTGACTGCGGACTTCGAGAAGGTAGAATTTGTTCACATCCCAATAGAAGAGAATGGGAAGGCCAACATGCTAGCAAGGGCAGCAGCATCCGGAGACCCGAAGCAATATGCCTGAGGGATGCGAGAAGTTCAGCACAAGCCAAGCATTGAAGATTTTGAGCTAGAAGTAATGCAAGTCTCGAGTGTCAGCACTTGGATGACCCCCTTCTTGAGATATTTGTCTGACGAGATATTGCCTGAGGATGCGAACGCAGCCAAAAAGGTGAAGAAGATAGTGGATTGGTACACTATCATGGACGGTCAATTGTACCGACGGGGGTTCTCGGCCCCTTACCTACGGTGTCTCACTCCCAATGAGGCAGATTACGCTCTCCAAGAAGTGCACCTTAGGATTTGTGAATCCCACATTAGGGGCAAAAACCTCGCCTTCAAGCTCATGAGGTAATGGTACTATTGGCTAACCATGAAATATGACGCCATGGACTTTGTACGTAAATGTGAAAATTTTCAAGTCCATGGCAACATGACTCACCAACCCAACATTGACTCCGAGTACTGCAATCACTATGGCCCTTTGCTCAATGGGGACTAGACATACTCGGACCTCTTCATACTATAGCAGGGAAAAAAAAGTTCATGATCGTTGGGATCGACTACTTTACAAAATGGGTCGAAGCTGTACCACTAGCGAAGATAACAGAGCAAAATGTCATAGAATTTGTTCGGCAGAACATTGTGTGCAGGTTCAAGATTTTTGAGTACACCATGACCGACAATAGGACCCAATTTACTAAAAAGCAGTTCACTAAGTACTGTACCAACCTGAGGATCAGGTTGGTTCATACGTCGATCGCATATCCATAAAGCAATGGGCAAGTGGAGGTCACGAATCGCACAATCCTACATGGACTCAAGACAAAGGTGAAGCACTCCGGGGGCTCATGGATACATGAGTTGTTGTCCATCCTCTTATCGTATAGAACAACGCCGAGGGAACCTATAAGAGAGATACCCTTCAGCCTGTGCTATGGGGCAGAGGCGGTCAGGTGGTTATCCCAGTAGAAGTCAGACTTCCAAGTCTCCGAGTTGAGTGCTATGACCCGAGCAGCAACGATCAGAGACTTCGTAAGAGTCTTGATCTACGCAAGGAAGCACGAGACCTTGCAAGGCAAAGAATAGAGGCATACCAACAGAGAGTATCCCAATACTATAATAAAAGGGTGAAGGCACGACAGTTTGAAGTAGGAGACCTAATATTGAAGAGCATAGAGGCCACGGGTAAAAAAATATGCTGAAATAAACTCTCTCCAAATTGGGAAGGGCCGTTCCTGGTCTCGGCCATTCTCCAAAATTGGGCCTATAAATTGTGCACATAAGAAAGCAGGCTAGTCTCTCAAATATTGAATGCTGCACACCTTAGAAAATACTATCAATAAATGTATGTACATATGGCCAAGTAAGCCAAAATGCATCATCTGATGTGCTTGTAACACGTTTTATTGATATGATAAAATTTCATTTCCCTTATTTCCTGTCTTGCACTTCATTGAATGTTTGCATGCCACCTTATTAATTCACAAGGCCGAGATTGACCCTAAGTCAAGTGGAAGCAACCCTTTCACTTGCTCTAAAACTCAATTATGTCCAATCGACCCAAGAGGTCGTACTTAAAACTCGGCTATGTCCGAGCAATCGAAGAGGTCAAACTTAAAACTTGGCCATGATGCCAAGCAACCCTAGAGGTTGGACTTAAAACTTAGGGGGCTTAAAATAGCAAGCATGCAATGACCCTAGAGGTAGCATTTCAGCCTAAGACGGTAAAAAGGTTTGAACATTAAGCTAATGAAAGACTAAATTTCTTTAACAGCATGCCATTAAAGAACCACATACACATAAGACAACCTAGAAGAAGGATTGCAAAAGAAAAGTGAATTTGATTCACACTTTGAGTTTAGAGTTTACACCACGTGCATGTAAAAAAAAAGAGAAAAAACTCTATGACTCCACAAATTTACAGTCATCCCTCATAAGGTCCTTGTTGCTGTTGTTGTCCTCATGGTCTAGAAGGCCCTGCTTGCTCTGGAGATCCCGGCTGCCCAAAAGGTCGAGGTCCACTTGATGGCCCAGGCCGAGAAGGGCTGGTATATGCCCTTCTTGAGAGACCATACAAGTCCTCCGAGCATATGGCACTAGCTTTACGAGGAACAAACACAGCCGTAGCAAACTGTGGATGCATCAACCTCATAACCCGGTGGCATAGGTTGATGCCATCCCATTACTTTCCGTCCAACGTTGGAGCAATGTCAACGGCCCTCACCGAAGTCTTCAACACCTTATCCAGTTGGAGGTTCTTGTCCCACAACAACCCGTACTGAACTTGTAGAAGCCTCAATGAATCCTCAAGGGAAGCAATCTTCCCATCGGCCTCAAAAGTTTTGCTCTTAGCCTCATCCAACTCAATTTCTAGATGCTTGCAGGCTTCTCCAGTGGCCTCGAGGGACTCCAGCTCGGTACAAGTCTGGGCGACACCACCAATGAGCTGTCCAAGGTTCCCAACTAGCTCTTGAAACTGCAAAGGAAAAAATAAAGCTATTAAAGCATAAGTGTGAGGGAACTAAAAGGCTAAAGAAGAACAAAAAGATACTTGAGAGACGAGAAAGCTGCTGGTTGAGCTCTCCTCTCTAGGGGTCTCAGACTCCTATGGCTCAGCAGCAGGCACCATAGGAATCCCAACCCTGGTCTTATACGTAGGGGCAGCTCCATGAAGACCAAAGATTGGGGTCTCAATAGCTTTAGCCCACTCCGCGGTCCCAGTCTCAACTTCAACAGTGCGTGGAGATCCAACGACGTCTTCAACCAGGGTCTCCTCATGGACCTTGGATGGAGTCATCATGGGGTTGTAGATTTGGATTTCAAGGCATGGGGGCTCTACAGTAGCGTCAATCTCCTCGGCCTTAGAAGTCTCAGAGTATGTCATCGCAATCATCACCACTGCTTCATCGGCATGAGTCGTCTCAGCCTCCCCTACAGCCTGCTCCTCAATGATGACCTCAGATGGATTGTCCATCCAATCCGAGACCTCACCAATAAAAATAGAGGATATATCAGGAACGGGCTCACTGAGAGGAGGAGCCACTGCTAACTCCATGTGCAAGACCACGGCCTCAGATGGCTGCTCGGCAAGCCCCGCAACCGCTGATGGCCCAATGTCCCCAGCTCCTCAAACTGGCACCTTTCTCCTGAACAAGTGATTAATGACGGTCTAGTCGTCATCGGAGGAGGAAGGGAACTCAACGGTTTCCGTCAAACACTCCAAGGTCTCAGTCTGACGACTCTTAGTTGTTCGCTCGGACACTTCCTTGATCCTCAGAGCCTGCCATTTCTTCTTCAGCTTCTTCTTCTTCTTGCTGGGAGCGCTAATGGCGCCAGAGTCCTCGGGTTGGCTCTTCCACTTAACTTGCACAAAGAACTCAGGCCTTAGCCATTTGTTCTTTTTGTTATCATCAAAAGAACCAAGATTGGCCAGCAACAGGTCTGTGAAGTCTTTCACAGCAGCCTTTTCCTTAATCGTGACATCCTCACAAAATCTGGTCTCCATGTTTCCCCACTGATTGGGGATGTCCCACACCTGATGAATGCCCAGGAAGAAAAATTTATCCTTCCACCTTTTGGTGGAGTTAGGGTTCCCACCACTCATCACCAGAAATTCAGGGCATGGGGTCACAACAATCTAGTCTTGACTGTGCAAAAAACTTAAAATAACTTTCACTGCTCTCAAATCAAGGAGCTTCTCACGACAACGCCCAAAGATACAAAGAGAAACCAGATACCTAACGGCGTTAGGAGGAAGTCTTGCCATAGGAACTTGAAGGTCCCTCATTATCCCGTAGAGCTCCAGCGGCATGGGGTATCGAAGGCCACCTTTAAGGTGGACTTCATAGATAGTAGTGAAGCCATCAGGAAGGCTGCAAGCCCTATCATGAGCATCGGGGATCACCATGCCCGTCGAGCTTGGAATCTTGTGTCGTGCTCTAATGGCTTCAAGGTTAGCCAAGGTCAATGAAGAGGCAAGGTCTTTTACTCTAGGAGCCATTGAAAGGCTAGGAACAGCAAAGAAAGCGAGAGAGATGAAGGAAGGAAATCGCCAAGGAATGCAGAAATCGTAGAGGAAGTTTGAGACTTAGAAAAACTTTTGAGAATGCAAAGGAAAAGGGAATTTAAACGGCTGGAACTCAAAAGACGTGCCCATTAATCACCTGGCCACGCATTAGCTCTCCATGGAATGTAGACAATGAAAACTCTTACCTTCCCAAGGTAGCGAAGCGATACACATTTAATGTACAGGGTTAGTGTGTTTTAAATGCGTCAATTGGTGGTGCAGGCCAACTCCTCAGACCTAGAGAAAGAGTACGCGGACAATGACTTGTCAAGCTGTTCAATTGCACGTATGCAGACACTTGAAAAGTTGCGCTTGAGAAAGGCACATCTAGCCACGGTGTGACGGACCGGACACATTCCACCGCATGCGACCATCCGTCGACCGAAACCGAACACACCCTCTGGTTAAAAAGGGTGGACTTAAAAGTTTTTCTTTTCATTTATATGTATAAGCCTTTCATTTGTACACAAGATCGCTTAAGGCCGAACTCCTTGAGTTGGCCTCTAAGTTTTAGGTTCTTACATGACCGGCCAATGAAGAGGACAGTCGGACACGAAGGTCCCGAAACAAGCTAAGATGCCACTAGAAATCATAAATTTCTTGAACCATAACGTCGTACGGAAGCATACTATATTCATTAACTTTCACACCGGTAGTGTTGTACAAAATGCTTCCCAAAATAATCAAAAGAGAGTACATCATCGGTCGGCTACTCGTCCTTCCTCGTCCGCCTTACTCTCATTTCTCGTCCTCCACAAGTTTCTCATCATCTGAAAATAGCAAAAGTGAGCTACAAGGCCGAGCAATGTACCCCGTGCAGAAAACATTTCGTACATATCATCGGTTCAAAACAGGGTTTCATAACATAACTTAGCATACGAAAATTATCATATCATTTCTTCTTAAGTTCAGAAATACTTGTTCTTATTCTTATTATCTTGTCTTCAGAAAACTCATAAAAATTGAATAAAATACTTATCATCTTTAGGAACCGGACGGGAGGGGACAACATCGAGGAAGGGTTGTGTGCTGCTCCACAACCCAGAGCCGTATCCTCTCATTAAGCTCCCCGAGACTGGAGGTAATGCCTTTAACCCAGCATACGGGTCCAAAGTTCGAAAGCCTTATGCCACCAAAAATGTCTCCTGTGGCCCAGGGACAGTCCTCGAGTGTCACTCCAATATCCTTCATCCATCTTTAACAGCAAGCTTAATAGAAACTCGATTCTTAGTTCATATCTTTCATTGTCCATTCATCATAGTTCAAAAGTCGGAAGTGGTAGAGTTCCAATTGCTGTCCGGATTACATACATTTTTCTTGTTCTTATAGGCTTGTTCTTAACTTCAGTTGAAGTCCGTATAACCTTTCCTTTAATCATCTTAAAGTCGAAGATCATTTCATCAAAAGTTGGGGTTCTTCTGACGGACCGGATTATTTTTCCAGTAAATAACATCAGTCAATGGTAACATAATCTAAAGCCCATAATTAACCTATGGACTCTACAGAAATTTTAGCAGAGTTTCCTTTACAACTGGATAAACAACCAACGGTACAACCTGTAAAATAGATCCTATACAAGCACACATCAAACAAGAGGCTTAACACAAAGCCTACAACACACCATACAGGATCATGACAACTGCCATATCATCCATGGCTCCAATACAGTACTCCTACTCTACCGTATTAGATCTAGAGAAATGCCATCTAAAAAGAAACAAAGCTTAAGTACATCAATACAAACGTGAAAGCATAACTATATCATCAAAAACCTGCGGAAGCATGACAAAATCATAATATAACAATAAGCCACATCCATCCCTGAGTGGCTGTTAACGATCTGATACAACACTTATGACCAAATTCTTTGCGCACTCGACGTCCAGCTAACCACTTCAAGTAAGCCTCTCCTTGCTCTAACTATCTGACGCCAGCTAAGTGTTCTCATCTGAAAAAAATAACAAACAGCAAGAGTGAGCTTACAGCTCAGCAAGTATAATCATAAACACATCTCACATGCATCTATAAGAACTGGAACGGGGGAAAGATACAGGTACTCTCCATAACCATGAAACAGGAGAGGGAACAGGAAATAACTTGAATCACTGGATTCACACGATTCTCACGGTTATATCGATTGGACATTATTCATTTTCATTATTACATCATCTTTGCGGACCCGGGTTAGTAGACCGTACTAGCCAACAATGCGAGAGAACGAGGACAGGAATGTGTTCGCTACACATTCTAAAGCCACGGCTA
>JAOVVI020015759.1:0-11084 GCA_028571085.2 Nepenthes alata
GCGAGCGCGGAGGCTTTGGACGGGCTCGAGCGACTGGAGGGCGGACCAGACCAAATACACTACTACATAAGGTCACGGATATTGCCAATTAGAAACAGGACTCTAACATTTATTGATGCCATGTAATGAAGTCAAGAGGCATCTGGGTTATGATGCTTTCAACAAATGGATGATGAATATTTATGATCTAAGAATTGAGAAATAACAAAAAGGTTGAAGAAGTCTCTGGATGATGTTAAATACTGAAAATTTTGTGTATCTGATCCCAAGCTACTGGGATAGTTTCTGTGATGTATAATGACCATTCACAGAAATGGTGGAAGCTCAAATTAAGAAGTTTTGCGAACTTGTGAAAATTACAAATTCTTGTTTTTTTTGGATCCGTTCACTTTTCTGATATTTTTCCCTATTAGGAAATTGATCATTTTTATTACATATCTAGCAGCTGCCTATGTCAAACATGTAGTGAAAATTTCCTGGCACCCAATTTTGAAGTGCAAAGATTTGGGAAAACAGTAATAATTATTTCCCATTTTGAAAAGATTTGTTGTTCATATTATCGTAATTATATAATATTGTTTATATAATCACATATATATTTTGGAATAATTAAAAATGGTCTGTAGTTGTTAATTTGTGTCAATATCTCACACAACATCACTAAGCTATACATGTCTCTAACAATATTCTTCGACCTTCCCCATGCTAGCAGCCTTGACTTTTAAAATCATGTACTGGCAGACTTATATTCCCTGTGCTATTGATTAATAAAAATATAGTTTTTTATTCTTTTTTTAAGTGGGACATGGAAGCACAACGAAAGATTCTATGTTATAATTGGGCCTCAGCTCTATTATCCTTTTCTTATGAAGGTCGTACAATTTGTATTTTCTGGATGCCTTGGGCTTTGATATTGTCAAAGATATGTGGTGATGTAAATGTTAATGGCTTGTTTCTGAAGACTCAGAGAATATGAGGAAGAATTTTGGCACAAATGTGATTTCCACAATTCTGTTGCTTATCCATCTATCTGCATCTTCCTTCATCGATCTTGCGTGTATTCTGTGTGCCCCTCCTCCCTTATAAGTGAATCAGTGGTAAATATAATCAAAATTTCAACAGTTCTGTTGGTCTAGGGAGTTGAACGATGCAGTTTTTTGGTTTCTGTTTTTGATCTTGTTTCATAGGTAATTTTATTTCAGTTCTTTTGATCACCTGTAAATGAATACAAATCAGAAGATCGATTTCGAATTGCAACGACAACAGAGTGGTAGAACGACTGATGGTTGTACTCTGGAATTTGCAACCGGAGACTCCCAGTTCATTGCTTCCCAACTGCCTTGGAGCACTGAAACTCACTCACTGTCTAGAGGCATAGGAGGACAGTGTCAACTGCAAAACTCTATGCCAGGTAATCTTCCAAGTGCCACTATCAGCCACTTCTTTCCAGCTTCTGCATTTCATGAAACCGAGCGCTTCATGAGTCTTCCACAGTATGATTGTCAATTCAGCAACCCCACCTTGCCATGCCAAACTGTGAAAAATTTTGACTCGAACATTCAACTACATCCATGTATCACAGATGGCTTCCCTTTTGAATTCGCAGAGAAAGAAGGTTCAGATTTCCAATCCAAAACCCCCCTGCAATCAATGGAAAACTCTTTATTCTATATTGATCAATTTTGTACTTCTGAAAAGTCCTTCAGTAGTACACGTAGCAACTATTCTGGAAGTAAGCATATTCAGCAACTGAAAAATAAATTGCTTGCTGAATTTGCAAGATCAGATGGGAGTAGTTATTCATTTCCATTGAACGGAAAGCAGGTCGTTGGAGTAAGCTTCTTTAGTTCCAGATTTTGTCTTTATCTTGCTTGTTCCATAAAAACCCAAAAAAAAAAAAAAAGAGGGAAGAAGAACACAGCTTCTGTTCTGCACAAAAAAATTGTTTTTGTAAGTGATGATTTCCCTGCAGATTTGCCCATATTCCCAAGATTCTGAACCTTGTAAAAAGAGTTTCTCTTCTCAACATGAGAAAAAGGCATCGAGACCTGCTGAGGGTGTTTCTGTAAATTCAGGAACTCCAGTTTCATCAGGCACAGTTCTTTCTAGTAAAACACGAATTAGGTGGACTCCAGATCTTCATGAGAAATTTGTTGAGTGTGTGAATCGCCTTGGGGGAGCTGACAGTGAGTGTTGTAACTTCCTTAATTCCTGAAGGCTAGAATATTTTAAGTAACAATTAGTTGTTGACGTTGTTACTTTTGATTTTATGGGGCTTAGAGGCAACCCCCAAGGCAATACTGAAGTTGATGAACTCAGATGGATTGACAATCTTCCATGTGAAAAGTCACCTGCAGGTATCGTTGCTACTAAAGTGTACAGATATTAATTGATCACCAGCTGGATTTTTTTTTATTATTTGACAGGTGAATAATCCTACCGATGGGTGAATATGACTGGTCTTGATAGATATTACTTGTTTTGCAGAAATATCGAATTGCAAAATTCATGCCTGAATCAACTGAAGGTAAAAGTTCCCCTACGTCTCATGTCACCATGATTTTGAGTTCTAGTTGCTTATAAGTTGAATTTACAGTATTTCTTCGATCTCCTCTTTGTTTTTGGGTATTTACCCAAGACAGTTTGTTGTTTATGTACAACGATTAATTCCTAATCTGGGGATGGTCTTAATAATATGCCTTCCTTAGCTCAGGAAAGGAACAATTTTGCTTGTTTTTGCAATCATATATGCAAATGGGCAAAAAAATTGCTTTAGCAAGTTGCCTCGAAGTTGACTTCCAAACATCTTTTGCTTGTTTTTGCAATCATATTATGCAAGTGGGCAAAAAAATTCCTTCACCAGGGTTCCTCAACGTAGACTTCTGAATATATCAGAGTCAAGACAATTTTGTCTTTTCCTTCTCTTTCCTGTCAAGGAAGTAAGTGAGTTGATGACAGGCAAGCCGGCAACTGAAGCCTTGCTGAACAACGGCCATAACTATAACAGGCCTAAGTAGCAAAATTCCTTATTGGGTAAGTTCCGCCCCGCATAAAAGGTATAACGGTCTGAGCACTGCCTTGGAAAAAGGTTCAGTGAAATAAGCATGTCTGTAAAAATGCTGAGTTTCTGCACCCTTGATTTGTTTTGAGTCTTTCCGGCACAGCTTAGGCGGAGGAAGAAAAAGACCTCCTTCCAGGGGAGCCTGTAAATTGATCTTCAGGACATAGAATTCACTCTCTTGGGCTTATGATTACAGTGACTTAATATTGACTAAGGTTCCTGATTTTAGGCATTTGATTTTCTTAATGATGAATTCAAGTTCTACATTGATGCTAGTCAAAATGTGTTCTTGCCGTTTGTTTGTCCTTTTCAATCACTTATGGTGGTTTTTGCTACGTCGGTCATGTTTCTTGCATGAAACAACTTATAATAAAGCTCAAAATGATTTGTTCTACTTTGCTTGTCATGACAGTCGGAAAGATCTCTTTCATCATCAAAAGGGTCGAGTACTCCATTATATAGAGCCCTTCCTGACCAAATATCAAAGTTGCTTATCCTACTTGATATTTTGCAGAGATTTCCATTTGCATTAACAGAAACTTGTGCCCCTACTCCATTTTTTTAAGGATCACTCAAGATGGGATTCTGAATGTTTGTTGATATTTGGTACTTTCTCATCATTTTAGTGTTGACACAGCAGAGAGAGAGAGAGAGAGAGAGAGAGAGAGAGAGAGAGAGAAACAGGGGATGAGACAATATTTTGCCCACTGAGATTTTTTGTGTCCCGCGGTAATGATTGCCCACCTACGTTGTTCCTTTCACTTTCTGGCTTTTTTTACACCGAAATCGTTAGTCATGAGAACGGATAGCTCACATAACTCAGCATCATTCTTCTCAAGTTGGCCATTTCTTTATCTACTAACGAGCAAGGTTGTCAAAAAATATCATTTGTTGCTGGTGGATTAAAAAGAAGATGGTCAAAAGAGGCACTCCTGCCCATCCTTTGAACAGTTTCTCGTAAAATTTGTCAGCAATTCTGACTTCTCAGATCCTGACGCTTCCATCGGTAAATTTACTTAGTCCGTATTTCAAATAAATGGCAGGAAAATCTGGGAAACGATACAGCTCAAATGATGCGACACAGCTTGATGCTAAAGCGTAAGCCCCCTCTTTTACCAAAGAAATTTATTTATCTTCCTATAGCAAGCTATCATACACTAAATCCTTTTTCTTGAATCATGTTGGTTGATTTTTCGTTCTCCTGTGTCTTGCAGTGGGATACAACTCAGAGAAGCACTACAACTTCAACTAGATGTCCAAAGGCGTCTTCATGAACAGTTAGAGGTATGGGAAATCTTTGGGTCTATGTATGTATCCGAACATATACCGTTGGATCGCCCAATGAAGATACCGAGAGGCTGCGTTGCCCAAAAAAGATGCAGCCCCTTGCATTCCCCCTTATACCCGTTAGGATTAAAGAAATCCAATGCGTGAGATATAAAAATTAAAAAAAAAATTCTGAACTGTTTTTTTAAATGTTAGATTAAGTACTTCAATGAATATTAATATTTAAAAAAAAAGTTATCGTCACTTTTTAATTTCAAAAATCTAATGGTAGACTTTCATCTACAATGAGAAAAAGAGGGGAATGGTTTTGTAGCCATCCTCTGCATTACTGTAACCATTCTCTTGTGAGTATTGTTATGGTTTTTCAGGTGGAAATTTTTCTATATTTATCCAGCTAATAAGATTAAAAATTGGATGAAATAATAATGAAAATTTAATAATTTTTGGATAGACATAGGACCTTAACGGCGCTCTTCTTTTGATCTGTGTAAGTTCTTGGTGGAGCTATTTAGTGACTGCTTCTTGTAACTCGTTAAGATTCAAGATGAACCCTAATACGGATATCCTTCTGGGACGCAGATTCAGCGAACTCTGCAGCTGAGGATTGAGGAACAGGGAAGACAGCTGAGGATGATGTTCGACCAACAACAGAAAACAAGGCAGACCTCCTTTGGCAATCAAAATCCGGACAACCAATCTGCAGATGGCCCGCCATTTATCCTTGAAGAACAAGTTCAAGTTTCGAGGGACGATGGATCCGGAAATACCATTTTCCCTTCCAAGATAAGCTAGCCTCTCGAGTACTACTTTCTGTGTCGGTTTACATGCCGCAATTTACTTGAGATGTTTTTGCCAAAGCGCTGAGAACGTCCATGCGTACAAGCGAGTATAGCTGCGCGAGCTAAAATGTTTCATCTTCAATGGCTGGAGGTTTCGTTGCCCCTGGTACGAAAACTAGACATGTACCGACCTTGGGGAAGCCTGCAAAGCTGTAGATCTGCCTTCAAGTATCCCTTCTTTTTTTTCTTTTTTTTTTCTTCTTTTCTTTTTTTTTTTTGGGGGGAGGGGTCTGTGTGCTTGTCTGTGTAGAGTCCTAGGGTTTGATGGAAGAGAAGATGATGATGATGGTCTGAGAAATCGTCTTCTCCTTTGCTTAACTGCTTCCATGGTGATGAAAGAATATCATTCCCTCGTTAGAACTGTTTCATTGAAATATTGGTGCGGGCTTCTGTGTTGCGCTGACAATCAACAGAAGGGAAGGAGAGGTTGATAGAAGGGCAGAGGAGGCACAGAGAATTGGAGGGAGAAGATGTTAGAGAGAGAAAAGACAATTGAGAAAATAATTTTTTATATTCCTTGAGTTGGTTCATCCACCTAATAACCCAAACAGAATGAAGCATAATAGGATTTGGGTAAGAAAAGGGGTCCATGTGCATAAGCAAATTGACACAAAAAATAAGCAAATCAAATAAAATCTCGATATTTTTCAGATGTTCGGGTAGGTCGGCCGTTGCGGCGCATTGCCGTGTGAGCTCCATCTTGGTTCGCCGGCTGAGTCGAGATACTGTTCGGGTCTCCCGCGGCTAGGCCCGTAACATTTTCGCCCTCATCGAAAATCACATTGTCCTCAAGGTGGAATTTTGGAAACTGCTGATGGAGTTCTGCCACTGGTTCCCACGTTATTTCCTCGAGGTTGTGAGAGTGCCATTGAACGAGCACTTGTGGCACCAATCTTCCCTGTTGCAGAATCCTTCGAAACCCGAGCAACTGCATGGGAGACTCCACAGGGTGAGAGTTGATTCCTTCAGCAGGCAGTTCCACACGCTGACTATGGGGGTCATCTTGGCACTTCTTAAGAAGAGATACGTGAAATATATTATGGATCCTCGCGTAGGCGGATAAATGCAGTCGATAAGCCGTCGTGCCCACGCGTTCTAGAATCCGGACGGGTCCATAGTAGCGTTTTGCTAACTTGTGAGACTGTTGACGAGTTGCGGTGGTCTGGCGATACGGCTGCAGTTTAACGAAGATCCACTCGTCCGGTTGAAACTCTCGATCGGTGTGATGCGCATCTGCCTGATTTTTCATGCACAGTTGCGCACGCTGTAAGTTTGTCTTGAGAGTGGCGACGACAATGGACCTTTCAGTGATAATTTCATCAACCGCGGCTATTGGAGAGACGCCCTGTGTATAATCTTATAGCGTAGGAGGTGGTCGGCCATATACTGCTTCGAAAGGTGTCATTTGTATGGTGGAATGCCAAGCTGTATTGTAATGCCATTCCGCCCAAGGTAGAAATTGTCCCCAGGTGGTTAGGAGGTCAGCGGCAAAGCTGTGGAGATAATCTTCCAAGCATCGATTGATCACCTCCGTTAGGCCGTCCGTTTGGAGATGCTATGCACTGCCGATCGATAATGACGTTCATTGTAGCAGGAAGAGTTCTTGCCAAAAGGTACTCATAAAAATAGGATCGTGATCGGAGACAATATCTCTCGGGACTCGTTCAGAGGGCAGATGTCCGTGACAAAAACAGCAGCGAGATCAACGGTTGTGAAGTGGTTGTTCAAGGGAGAAAAATAAGCATATTTGGACAAACGATCTACTACCACAAAAATCAACGTACGTCCCTTGGATGATGGCAGATGAGTGATGAAATCCATGGAGATTGACTCCCATATGCGTTCCGGGATTGGGAGTGGCTGAAGCAGTCCACTCGGGGCGGTGTTGAGTGGCTTGACTTGCTGACAAACTATACAGTTAGCGACGAACCGGCGGACATCGTTCCACATTCCTGGCCAGTAGAAGGAAGCTGCTATCCGTGCCATTGTGCGCTGCATGCCCGCATGGCCCCTACTGGCGAATAGTGATATGCTTGCAAGATTAACTCCCGTAGGGCTGTTTCTGACGGAATAAGGAGGCGGTTCTTGAAGAACACCAATCCGTCTCGCGCAGTATAATGGCCGAATTCTTCCGGACGGTCGGTAATGGATTTGATCATTGTAGGGGCAGCCGGTTGTTGCTTGTAATATTCTCGGAGGGCTGCGAGCAGTGCTATTATGGGCTTTGACACCATCTGCAGTGTGTTACATTGGCCATCCTGTAGCCGAGACAGAGCATCAGCCGGTCCATTATCTCTGCCCGGGAGATACACAATATCAAAGTCATACCCGATTAATTTAGTTATCCATTTTTGTTGTTCCGGTGTGTGGATTGTCTGTGTCATCAAGGCCCGAAGGGGCTGGTGATCCGTCTGGACGACAAACTTGGCGCCATTTCTTAACTGCTTCAGTTATTGCGTAAAGCTCTCGGACATACGTCGAGGAATTCTGCAGCTTTGGGCACAGCTGCCGGCTGAAGTAGGCAAGGGGCCGTCCTGACTGCACCATACAGCACTCACGCCGTTGCTCGAAGCATCTGTTTGCACCACGAATGGCTATGAAAAATCTTGTAAAGTGAGGACAGGGGTGGTGCTGAGTGCTGTTTTAAGGGACTCGAACGCTGCGATAACTTCGCTTCCCCAAATGAAAGCATCTTTTCGCAGTAATTGGGTGAGGGGGGCGGCAATCTGAGAATATCGAGCCACAAAACGTTTGTAGTATCCCGTCAATCCCAAAAAACCTCGGAGCTGTTTGATGTTGGTAGGGGTTAGCCAGCTCCGTACTGAGTCAATTTTGGCCGAATCCATCGCCACACCTTGTGGAGAAACAATGTGACCCAAGTATGAGAGAGAAGTCTACCCGAACTCGCACTTAGTTTGCTTGGCATAGAAGGAGTGAGTGCGTAGGATCTGAAGGACTTGAGAGAAGTGCAGAAGGTGGGCTTCCCTGGATGGGCTGTAGACCAAGATATCATCGAAGAACACCAGCACGAACTTGCGCAGTACTGGCCCAAAAATAGTGTTCATTTCAGCTTGGAAAGAAGAGGGTGCATTCGACAATCTGAAGGGCATGATGAGGAATTCATAATGCCCGTCGTGTGTTCGGAAGGCCGTCTTGTGCACGTCCGCTGGATGCACCCGGAGCTGATGATATCCGGCACGTAAATTAAATTTAGAGAACACTGTGGTGCCATGCAATTCATCCAGCAGTTCGTCCACAGTTGGAATGGGGAACCTATCCTTGATGGTAATTGCATTCAAGGCGCGATACTCCACACAAAATCTCCAGCTGCCGTCCTTTTTTACTAAGAGAACAGGCGAGGAGAACGGACTCGTGCTTGGTCGGATAGTGCCTTCAGCCAGCATTTCCTTGATGAGGTTCTCCATAACGCCCTTTGAAAATGTGGGTACTGATATGACTTGACATTAACCGGCATTGCGTTCGATTGTAAAGGAATTTTGTGGTTGGTGTGGCGACGGGGCGGGAGCCCCAAGGGCACCGTAAAGACATCCTGAAATTCTTGTAGGATGGCTTGCAGAGCAACTGATGACTGGGGTTCATCCCCTTTAGGCAACTGAGGACCCGATGGCCACTCTGTAGATTCTGAAGCTGGGCCATGTTCAGTGAGTGGAGTAACCATCAGGTGGAAGTAGGAGGCAATAGCCTTGGTAAAGTCACTGCGCCGTAGCTGACTCATGGTGATCGTGGAGACAGTAGCGCTGGACGCTCCATAGAGGGTCAGTTCTGTGCCAGCGTGTTTGAAACGCATCCACATAGCCTTATAGTTAAACAATACGGGTCCCAGGGCGGCTAACCATTGGACGCCCAGGACCAAGTCGGCCCCATAAATTGGAAGCAAATAAAGGTCCACTGAGATTGTAGAGGACCCTAAAGTGAGTGGAACATTAGTGCACATGTCCTCGCATTGCAAGGAGGCCCCGTTCCCGACTGTGACATTAAGATAGTGTGAAGGCTCAATGGGGAGTTCCAGATACCTGGCTAGCCGCGACTGTAGGAAGTTGTCGGTAGATCCGCTGTCCACCAGAACTGTCATAGAGTAGTTGGTAATGGTTCCTATCAAGCGCAGGGTTGTAGAAGCCTGATGACCTTCCAAGGCATGGAAGGAGATGGTTGGAGTATTATCTGGTCTTGGTGATAGCTCTTCTGACAGTGGCGATCGCACGTTCTCCTCCTCAATCATAACCATCTCTGATTGCTCCAGATCTTCATCCTCCACCAACATACACAGAAATTGGGGCGATTTACAGCTGTCTCCAGGGACAAACTGCTCATCACAATTAAAGCATAAGCCACGTTCTCTTCTGGCGGCCATCTCGGCGGAGGTGAGCTTCTTAATTGGAAATTTTGGGGCGGAATTCAAGGATAGTGGCGCTTTTGATCCCAGTGGCCCTGGCCCGTTGAGGGATTTTGCCACTGACGGAGAACGAGGTACAGGGTTTCGGGTGGAATCTAACTTTTCTTCCACCAATTTTGCCACTCCAATAGCTTCATGTAACGACAGGGGCTTCAGTAGGAGGAGTTCGCGACGAATATCGTCCCGTAACCCAGAGATGAAGCAATTCAGGAGGTTGTTGGCAGTCAGCCCTGGAGTTCGCGTGGAGAGCGATTCAAACTCAGCCATGTAGATCGCCACGGTGGAGGTCTGCCTGAGCTTGTACAACGCCGCTTCGTAGTTCACAAAGGAAGAAGGCCCAAAGCAGAGCTCCAAATCACGAACGAAGGACTCCTAGGTTGAGAGTTGCCGGGTTGCATGCATCCATTGGAACCATTCTAACGCAGATCCTGACATATAGAAGGCGGCGACGATGAGCTTTTGCTCAGGCGGAGTGCGATGGTAGAGAAAAACCTGATCGATTTGGAACAACCATCCCGTCACGTTATCCCTGGAGAAAAAAGGAATCTCGAGCTTTGGCAGCCTTGGCTGGAGCTCGGTAGGGGACGACAACAAGGCACGCAGGGTTTGAGGAAACGACATAGGCGGCACTGAAAATGCAGGAGGACTCACCGTCAATGTCGGAAGTAACGGCAGGAGTGCCGAAGCCATGGTGAAACGCTCCATCCGAGCCAAAGTGTGATTAATATCTGCAATAAACTGTTTGATGTGTTCTGTATCAGCTTTATTTGTCGTGATGTCCTCGGAGTGTTGTTGAATAATAGCCACAACATCCATTACTTCTCTCACCTTGCCCGCTAGGGTTTCCTCTTGTGCCTTCGATCGAGCTGTGATGCCTTCCGCCATACTCTCAATGAAAGTACCTTGATGCGGGCTTCTGTGTTGCGCTGGCTACGCCGGTTCCTGGACAATCAACAGAAGGGGAGGGGAGATTGACAAAAGGGCAGAGGAGGACAGAGAATTTGAGGAAAAAGACGTTAGATAGAGAAAAAGAGAATTGAGGAAATGATTTTCTATATTCCTTTTGTTAGTTCATCCATCTAATAACCCAAACAGGATACAGCATAACAGAATTTGGGTAAGAAAAGGAATCCAAGTGCATAAGCAAATTGACACATAAAAATAAGCAAATCAAATAAAATCTTGGTATTTTTCGGGTGTCCGGGTAGGCCGGCCGCTGCGGCGCGCTGCCGTGTGAGCTCCATCTTGGTTCGCCGGCTGAGTCAAGATACGGTTCGGGTCTCCCGCGGCCAGGGCTGTAACAGAGATGCCTAAGGTGGTGGTTGAACTTGAACAGGATGAAACAAAGGCTGAGGAAGAGACTGAGAAGAAGATGGTGAAGGTTATCCACGCCCTGCTGGTTTCTTTATTCAGGGATGTTAAGTATGGAGAAGACGGGAGGCTCGTGATTACCGTCGACAGCAATGTGGCTTACCTTGACCGA
>JAOVVI020015760.1:0-11084 GCA_028571085.2 Nepenthes alata
GTCCCAATACTTGCGCTCCATGACCTGCCTGATGTCATTTGGACTAATAGACATCCGAAATTCACTCTCCAGTTTGAGGTTCTGGTCACGTAGGAGAATGTGGTTCTGTTTTGTCTCAAATGGCTCACATTTGAAATGGAAAACATGCTCCTTCAAGACTAAGAACTTCTCTTTCTCAATATAATCATGAGCCGAGCAATCGGCAGCAGAAATTAGAAGATGAGCCAATTCTTGAAACTATAAAAAGAGAACAACTGAGAAGCTATGATGAATGTGATAATAGAACTGATGAAAGGTTTAGCTAATACCTATCACTCGTGGGAACCTCCTGAACCTTGAGCTCAAAGGGCTTTGCAATGGCCACCTCAACCGCATCACTGACTCCTCCAGCAAAAACATCCCTGTGACGGAACAGATTTTTTTTCTCAATTGATTCCGTCAATCAGGATAAAAATAAACAGCTTGTACCGTAACTCATAACTTAGTACATGCACACAACTAATCTAATTATAACACAACATGCAAACACAAGATTACAAATGCCATCTAGGACCCATATAAGATATCTATAACAATATGTAGCGGAAGCCGACCTAAATATATGCCAAAGTATTTATATTCATACCCAAAAACTCATTCATCCATACATAGGCATAATGATCCAATTATAAATTCGCGTATATATTCTATCAAGATTGCTTCCTCCGTGATAACTCCAAAAAGTGCTTTAAATCTTCAAAAATATTTTAGATTGAACTCTAGTGTTTCTCATCAGGCACAAACTCTACAGTCTCCTCTGAAGGGGAGAAAAATAATAAAACAGCGAGCCGTGGCCCAACAAGGTACATACAGGTATGTAGTAAAACATATATGCAGAATAGAATTCAATAAAACAGATACAGTTGAACATGAAGATACAAATGCCATAAGGAAGTAGGTTGTAGCAGAATTACAATACAGACGTAAAAATAGAAACGATCAAACTTCGAAAATAAGAAATCAATGTACTCATGTTTCAGAAAGCAGAAGTCGTCTTACTTTCATAGTTTATAGAAAACTCATCTTTATCAGTAAAAGACTCTACCAGTAGACCCTATTAGCGGAGGGGGCGAATAATCGAGGATAGATTGTGTTCACTCTACACAATCCAAGGCGAGAAACTAAACAGAAGTATTCCATCTTACGGGAACAGTACGGCGTGTCTCCCGAAGGTATGCCAGAAACATAACTTTCCTCCTGGCCGTAACACCCCGAGGAAGGGCGGACCACATATAACTACATGGACAGAGTTATCATCGATTATCACCATAACGTTCTAAGGCATTGTCAGAGAACCTAACCTGACTGCATATTAGTCATGGGTCCACAGTAACAGAAATATTTTCTTCTTATCGTTTACTGAAAGCCATTTTTAGTATCAGTCAGAAACATCACTATTAACCCTTCAGAAATCGTGTACAGATATCTTAAGGCCGATTCAAAAATTATATACTTCAAGCCGGTTTCAAATCAAAGAACTTAGTTCAAAAATCATATACTTTAAACCGGTTTCAAATCATAGAACTTAGTTCAAAAATCATATACTTTAAGCCAATTTCAAATAAAAAATTATATACTTTAAGCCGGTTTTAAATCATAGAACTTATACGTCACTTTACAAAGCCGATTTCAAAATTATATTATAAATGCCGGTTTTGAATTTGTAATACAAGGTCAGTTTCAATTCAAGGCCGGTTTCAAAATCATATTACAAATGCCGGTTTCAAATTTATGATACAAGGTCGATTTCAAATCAAGGCCGATTTCAAAATCACAATGCAAATGCCAGTTTCAAAATTATAATACAGATGCCGATTTCAATTATAATACAAGTGTCGATTTCAATTATAAATTTCAGTCCGAATTTCAAGTGAATCCATTTTGAGTAGAAAACAGAAAGCAGGAATTAACCATCAAATCATATAAGTATGGAGTCAAAAATACATCTTATCAAGTCATTATAATCGGCAAGTCAGGTATACTACATGCTTAAGCATATAATTTAAATCGACATGGAAACACTTGCAATTTCTTCAAATCTGGAACCTTAAAGCATGAATCTCAAAACTGGGGTATACTTAAAAAGAGAAACGTCCGAAGTACATTTACAATATTCTGAAGTTAAAAAATAGAGTGTACACTTGCAAATATTCTAAAGTTAAAACAGAGTATTAAATCATAAACTTAAAAATAGGGGGGTTCACTTGCCTAACAGTTGTCCGTTCACCTTTACAGACGGAAAGCTTTTCTCCTTATGTACTCCTTACTGTTCTTCTAGCCGGTTGCTCGTACCAGCTTCCTTGAACGAAGCTGAGTATATATAGAGAAAATGTTAGGTGGAGTAGTTGGGGATAAGCTACCTACCTCGTACTTCTTCTCAGATGGCCAACGAGGTGGTTCACCTACTTCATTTAGTTGGGGTTTAGTTGGGTTCTAACTAATTAGTAATGTTAGTCCTTGTCTTTAGTTGCCCTCGATTTATTCCAGTCAACTCTTTGATCAGTGCTCAGGGTTGGCCATTGTTTTAATTCTTTTATTTGAGACTGGTCAACCTTTTCCAAAGTCGGTCAACTCTTTGGTTGGTCAACATGTTAACGCTGGTCAACATCATAGTTATTGGCCTACTCTTACTCACAGCCAGTCAATATTTTAAAGCCGGTCAACATCACATATATCCTCCAGAAGTCTCCTAAGAGTGTCTCCGGAAGTCGTTCGTCTCCTCCGGTTGCTTCCTTAGTGGCCTCCGAAAGCACTCATCAATCGTCTTCAGAATATTTTATCGTCTCCGGAATCCACTGTTTTCCTCTTTTCTTCTAGAGATCAAGGTCTCCGGAATTCACCGTTTCTACTTGTCTTCCGGAGATCAAGGTCTCCGGAAAACCTGTGCTTCTTGTGTTGCTTGGTAAGTTGGGTTACACGGCCGGTCTCCACACTTCCGGCTTCCTTATTTCTTTCCGGTCAACGGCTGTTGACCGGATGAGCTTTCCTTCATATTTCGATCAACTAGCGTTGATCGGCTAAATTTTCCTTCACGTTTTCGATCAATAGGCGTTGACCGAATTTATTTTTCTTATTACATATTTCGGTCAACTAGCATTGACTGGATAACCTTTAATTTTCCTTCATTCCTTCGTCTCTACGGGTCAACTTGCATTGACTGGATAAATCTTCCTTTACAACTTATCATGGCTCCATCATCACTCCCGGTCAACTGACGTTGATTGGATTAATTTTTCTTTATTATATTGACTAAATGACTTAGACTTTCTATGTTTTAGAATCTATACTGTTACAATCCCCCTCAACCTCAAGTGCTGCGGGCTCAAAACTAGTTGTTTCAACTGTAGTCTCAAAAGTGCTTCCTGCTCGGCCTTGAATGTGGGGGCCTCCAAGAGAGGCACGTTTGGCACCTTGACTCATCCTTTAGCCTTGTCTTCAATTATGGCCTCGGATGTTGGGGGCTCGGGAGAAGGTACCTCAACAACCTCAGTATGAAGCTCCGAGATGACCTCCTCAAGGATGCTGGCCACCAGGAACTCAATTTAAGGCACCTCCTCAGCCTCCCCAGATTGAGTCTCACTGATCTAGGAAGCACCCTCAGTAAAGCTGGTAGGAATATCGGGCAAGGGCTCCTCGGATAGCGATGGCAGAACGGCTCGCACTCCAAATGAAGCAAGTGTTAGAGCAAGAATCGAAACGTTTTCCGCTCTAATCTCAGCAGCATACTCCAAAGGACTGCAACTTTCATCTGGTTTTATGGCCCTAGAGGTTTGGGTTAGGAAAGATGTAGAAGTTGGGTCGACCCTCATCGACGGCCTTTTTGTTCTTACTAGTTGATCAATAGTGGCTTCATCATCAGAGGAAGACCCAGTCGAGGCCTCTTTCCGCTTGGACGCTTCGGCTAACGACTCACTTATTAGAAGAGGCATTTGTTTCCTCTTCTACTTCCTTTTGTGAACTAACGGTGTAGGAGGAGTGTCAGATCCCTCCATTACATGCTCTAATTAGGCCTAAGCTAGGGACTCGGCCAATAGCCATCATTTTTTTTTTATTTTCACTAAAGGAATCGGCCTTTTCTTTAAGGAGATATGTATCACCTTAGCCAACTCCTTCTCATACTCCATTATTTTAGTATTAAAAATATGGAGACCCGGCCTCACTTGTTGGAAAAATCCCATCCATAGGGAGTTGCCAAGTAGAAAAACCGATCCTTCTACCTCTTCATTGAATCAGGTTTCCCTACTCAACACAAAATCGGGCCATGGAGAGACTAAAATCCAATTTGCTCCATGATGAAAATGAAAAAAAATTTTATGGCTTTGGTGTCCAACACTAAGCCATGAACAAGAGCAAAATTACATAAAGAAACTAAATACTTAACTGCACTGACCTACAGTCTAGCAATCAAAATGTGGTGAGCTACCATTATTCTATACAACTCCGACGCCAGAGGATATCAGAGATCTCTTTTCAAATGGATCTCGTAGACGGTGATATATCCTTCTGTAGGAGAGCAAGCTCCATCACAGACTCCAGGCAGAAGATACACCAACGAGCTTGAAATCTTATACAGAGTACGGAGGTAATCGATGTCGACTGATATAAGAACAGACTAAATGTCATTCATGCCAGGAGCCATTGGAGAAGGTAAAAGGTTTCAAAGGATGAAGAAGATGGTGGAAGAATTTTGAAAGAGAGGTAAGGAACAAAGGGATTCAAAAGTGTGGAAATGAAGGATTTTAGCCTATTTATAGCAAGGACATTTGAGTCAAAATGATGCCGTGGAAATAAAAATTCAAAAAGACATGCCTCATTATGACGGTGATATGTTTCAACACCCTGTAAGCTGTGCATCACGTCAAATTGCCTGAAGTCAATAATGATAACTGATGTAATTCCAAGAATGGTACAAGGCTCAAAGAAGATCACATTTAATGTTGTTACTCGCAGCATAGATAAAGTCCATTGGATTAATAGCCCTCGCCTGATGAAGCTCAACAAACTAAAAGTCCTTATCTAGCAGCCAATGAAGTCCCTTGGACTAAGAGCATAGGTTCGGACAAATGCTTATCCTCGGACATCATACCGTAAGGCTGAACTTCAAGCCTTCCGGCATGAGGGTTTGAGATGGGTATAGTTGCTAATGGCCCAAGAAGAAAAATCTGTCCAAGGATTCGGCTCATAAAAGAATAGAGGCCCAGTTAGCCCATATGGTCAAAGATTGGTGGATGAACCCATCAGACCAATCTGAACGGTTTATTCCTTGAAGGAAGATAGAACCAACATTAACGACCGAAGTGGATTCCTTCTTTTATTTGGACTCAACGGTCTTGAGGGCTAGTTGGAACAGATAGTTGAACGACATCTTATCCACCCGACGATTTCTTAAACGATTGACAGAAAAAGTCAACCGCCCCTTAATTTCTATATAAACTCCTTCAAAATAGAAGAAATGGACGACGCTCAACCAAACAAAAACTAATCCTAAGATAAATTTAATACACTTTAAGCGCATTCTCTCTCTCACTAAGACGCTTTCTAAAAAGCACAGACCGCAAACAAAAATCACATTTACAAGTATTTACATTTGCATCATCCCATTTATTTTCTCAAAGAAAGATACTGACTTCAGCGTCAAAGAATAATCAGGGAGTGAATTTCGCCAATCTTTTGACTGTATTTTGTTGTATTATATAGGATTCAGATTAAAAATGTATGAAAATCGGACCGGCTTCAAACATGATGGATAATTTTTGACTCATTAATCCATATAATAATTTAGATCCGATGACGCTTCAATACCAATATAAATTCAACATTTTATAAATAAAAATTTATGAAAATATCTTGAGATAATGATTGTTATATAAATATAATAATTTTTTAATTTAGAAAAGGGTTTTTTTTTGGGTTCAAAATAAAACACGTCTCAAAATATCAAAATGAGACAAATTAAGGTGACCGGGCACTGAAATAGACTTCGTTGTCTAAGTAAAAGTTACCTAAACTTATCGACTCAAATAAATTGATTATCTAGTTGGTCAACCTTCTAGGCAGATCATGCAAGGTTCAGACAAGTTTGGTCAGTCCAAAAAATTATTCAACTGACCTAGTCCAATCTTTAAATAGAGAGTGCAGAATAATTAAAGAAGGCCCTTGGAATAGACCAAGCTACCTAAAAGTGGAAGCTCATACATACCAAATTAAGCTGCTGAGCAAGTCCATCGGGAATGGCTGTGATTTGTCCACGTAAGTTGGTGTGACAAGAAGAAAAAGGATTCATCAAATTTGGAAAAGACATGTCTAACATGAAGGCAGCTAAAAACTAAAAAGATAATATCTTCTTTAAAAATAACCAAGATTTGAATTATTGCAGATCAAATAACATAGAAGCCACAGGGCATGCTTGGGTACCTGTTGGTGACTCACCACCCATTGGGCGCCATTGGCCACCCGTTAGCCCAAAAATCTTATTGTTGGCGTGTGAGGACTCTCCGCGCTACAAAATAAGACTTCAACCAATGTTGAATGTATTGAGGGTATTTGCAGTGTCAGCAATATTTTAACAACCAATTATATCTTTAGTATCTTATTTTATATTTTAGTATACTGTTGGCTAAGCACAAGTTTTCCAGTGATATCATGCTAAACTAGTTAGCGAGGTCAGCGAGATATCAACTCATGCGGAAAATTTCCAAAAGTTGTCCAGGAATACAAAGAAGCAGTAGCACATTTAGCGAGATTTTAGTAGGCATCGAAACAGTTATTAGCCTATTCTCACTATACTTAAGTGCTTTGTCTAAGAAGTTACTATTTTTACTGAAAAAATATACAGAATATCGGACTTAATTTCTAGTGTTGGTGCTAGTTTCAGTGCGAGTTTCGAGAGACTGCCTAAGAGGGTGAGGCAGTCCGATTTAGAGAGGAAGGGCAGTCTGACCACACCGTCTTCACGAGCTTCAGTTAATCCATGTCAGCATTGTGGGAGATTGAATGAAAATAAATCCTGTTACAAGTTGATGGGCATATGCTTTAATTGCGAAAAATTGGGGAACAAAATCAAAGAGTGTCCTCATCCGAAGAAGGCCCTCGTATCTAAGTCCGCTACTCAAGGGAGGGCGTTTGCAGTGACTGCAAGTGAAGCAAAGACGTCCGATACTATAGTGAAAGGTATTCTTTCCATTTGGGGTGCCTCTACTGCTATACTTTTTTATTCTCGATCTACTCATTTCTTTGTTTCGCCTCAATTTGGTTGTCATTTAGTATCCTCTCCTATGATCCTTGATTATTCTATGGTTGTTTCAACTCCCATAGGATCTTTCATTGTTTCAGATATTTCATAGCCTAGGTATATAGTTGAGGTGAATAAGTTGTCCTTAGTTGTTAATTTGATTTTATTGGAGATGCATGATTTTGACGTAATTTTGGGTATGGATTGGTTGTCGAATAATCATGCGAATATTGATTATTTTCATAAGAGAGTAGATTTCATAATTCCAGAATGTGAGCCCTTTCACATTCAAGGAATTCAACGGGTAGAGTCATCTAGTTTTATTTTGACTCTACAAGCTCGTCATTTGCTGCGATGTGAATGTGAAGCTTATTTGGCTTATGCCAATGTGGTAAAAAGGTGTGAATTATCGGCGAAGGAGATTCTGGTAGTGTGCAAATTTGAGGATGTATTTCCAGATAAATTGTCTGTTCTACCGCCACACCGAGAGATCAAGTTTGGGATCGATCTCGTGTCTAGATTCGCACCAATCTCAAAGACTCCCTACCGTATGGCTCCTGCTGAGTTGAAAGAATTGAAACAGCAATTGCAAGACTTATTAGATTTCGATTTCATCAGACCTAGTGTATCGCATGGGGTGCTCCAGTCCTATTTGTGAAGAAGAAGGATGGGACTTTGCGGTTATGTGTGGACTATCGTGAGTAGAAAAAAATCACGATCAAGAATAAGTACCAGTTGTTGCGGATTGATGATCTTTTTGATCAATTGCAAGGAACTCGTGTGTTCTCAAAGATTGATCTTTAGTCGGGATACCATCAGCTAAGGATTAAGTAAGATGATGTGGCAAAAATAACATTTTGAATGAAATATGGCCATTATGAATTTCTTGTGATGCCGTTCAAATTGACTAATTTTTGGTTGTGCTTATGGATTTGATGAATCGGATTTTTTAACCTTATTTAGATAAATTTGTTGTAGTCTTCATTGATGACATCCTGATCTATTCAAAGAGTGGTGTTGAGCACGAGAGACATTTGTGGACCGTGCTCCAAACCCTTAGGGAGCATAAGTTATTTGCGAAGCTACAGAAGTGCGAGTTTTGGCTTGACGAGGTTGTATTTTTGGACCACGTCATTTCCAATGGAGGTGTTTCGGTAGACCCAAAGAAGATTGAAGCTGTGATCAATTAGAGTCGACCAACAACCATGACAGAGGTCCGTAGTTTCTTAGGTATGGCCGATAATTATTGTCGATTTGTAGAGAATTTCTCTCGTATTACGTTGCCACATACCCAATTGATGGAGAAGGTAGCGAGATTTGAATGGACTAAATAGTGTGACCGGAGATTTTTGGAGTTAAAGGATCACTTAACTTCGGCATTGATTCTTACTATCCCTGACGGTTCTGGTAGCCTTGAAGTATATTGCGATGCTTCCATGGTTGGCCTCGGATGTGTTTTGATGTAAAATGGGAAGGTGGTTGCTTATGGGTCTCGACAGTTGAAGACTTATGAGAAGAACTACCCAACCAATGATTTGAAGTTAGTCGCCGTAGTGTTCGCATCAAAATTTTGAAGGCATTATCTATACGGCGAGAAACTTCTAGTGTATTCTGATCATAAGAGCCTCAAGTTATATTTTTGTAGAAGGAATGGAATATAACGCAGCTGAGATGAATTGAGTTCCTTAAGGATTATGATTATGAGATCCATTATCAGCCTGGGAAGGCTAATATGGTCGCGGATGCTCTTAGTCGCTGAACTAGTTTTATAGCGATGTTACAGATTAAGCAGATGGAGATGCTGGATTGTTTGAAATTCTATAATGTCTAGCAGAATGTCAAGGGAAATAGGATGATATTGTTCTTCTTGCAGGTGCAGCCTGATATCCTCTAGAGGATTAAAGAAGGGCAAGCGAACAATCTATTTTTTATGGATATTGTTGGAGACCTTGATCGAGACTCTCGAATGGATTTTAATGTTCGTGCCGATGGAGTTTTGTGATTCCAGGATCGTTTATATGTGCCTGATGATAAGGAGTTGAATGAAGAAATCATGAAAGAGGCCCATCGAACCAGGTAAGCTATTCACCCTGGAATTACTATGATCTACTAGGACCTGAAGAAGATGTTCTAGTGTAAGAATATGCGAAGGGTGATTGTTGCTTTTGTTGGTAGATGCCTCGTTTATCAGCAATTGAAGGCTGAGAGGAGGATGCCCTTGGGCTTATTGTAGCCTTTGCTCATTCCAAGTTGAAAATGGGAAGATATTTTCATTGATTTTGTTATGGGCTTTCCTAGGACCCCGAAGAGTCATGACACGATTTGGGTCATTGTAGACTTGCTAACAAAATCGGCTAATTTCTCAGCCATTCGGATGATGCACTCTCATGATCGTCTAGCGCAATTATACATTAATGAGATTGTTAGACTACACAGTGTGCTAGCATCATTTATATCCGATTGTGATCCACATTTTGTCTCTAAATTTTGAGAGTGTTTGCATCGAGAATTAGGGACGAACTTGAAGTTCAGCATGGCATATCACCCTCAAATAGATGGCTAGTCTGAGCGGACCATCCAGACATTAGAGGACATGCTTAGAGCTTCGTTGATGGAGTGAAGGAAAATTAGGATGATCACCTGCCGTTAGCTAAGTTTGTGTATAAACATAGTTTCCAAATTAGTATTGGTATGGCTTCATTTGAAGTGTTGTATTTATGCTTTTTTAAGAAGTTGAAAATGACTCAAAGTTGGCAGAGGATTTATGCTGACCGGAGGAGATCCAAGCTCAGATTTGAAGTTGGCGACTTTGTTTTCCTTAAGGTATCACCATGGAAGGGGACTTCCAGATTTGGTGTTAAAGAAAAATTGAAGCCGCGTTTCATAGGACCCTTCAAGATTTTGGAGAAAGTTGAAGAAGTAGCGTATTGTTTTGTGTTGCCACCGGGTTTGGCCGGTATGCATAATGTTTTTCATGTCTTGATGTTGATGTAGTATATTCATGATCCGATGCATGTTATTGATTACGGTCCCTTAGTTATCCATGAAAATTTATCATATTCAGATGAGCCAATTCAAATTCTGGATCGGAAGGATCAAATTTCACTCTCAAAGACCATTCCTGTGACGCAACGGATTTTGTTTTTTTTGCATTCTGCCAACGACCTCCCGGAACTAACACCAAGGTTTCGGTAGTCCGGTCTGGGCTGATCGTGCCTTCAAAAATTACAAGATCACAGATGCCATCTAGGGCTCATACATATTAGTCATCAAACATATAACGGAAGTCAATCTAATATCCTGCGGAAACATTCACATTCATTCCCACAAAGCTTCATTCTTGAATACATATAGCCATGAACGTCTTAATCAAAAAAGTTTATCAATTCTAACAGATCATTACATTAATTGCTTCTTCGACGATAGTTCAAAAGGTGAGCTTCTGAATCCTTATAAACTCTTCAGATATGCTCTAGTCACTCCGTCTCGTCAGGCACGAGTTCTAAATTTTCATCTGATGGGAAAAAAATAGAAAACAGTGAGCCGGAGCTCAACAAGGTACATGCAGATTTTTCACAAAATATTCGTGCTGTCAACAGTTACAGATACATATACAAAATATCATTTGGCCGAAATCATGCAGAACACTTAGAGCAGTTAATGTAGGAAATCATGCAACATATATATATCATACGGTAGCATTCGACCAAAATATACAAAAGCTAATCAGAAAGTCAGAACAGATAATATTTGAGCATAAAATAAGGCCGGTCACAATATAGCTTCTTTTATTTATTGCTTAACAGAAGGGGGC